>JAJJMA010212412.1:0-11953 GCA_023529015.1 Papaver nudicaule | reverse complement strand
AAAAGTTGGTTGTATTTCGGTACCCCTCCTTTTTCACTTGTAGCTCAAGGTTTCTCTCAAATTGAAGAGATTTACTTTGACGAGACCTTTGCTCCTGTAGCAAGACTTGAATTCATAAGAACTTGCTCATGCATGTCATCTGAAGGTAAAACTTTATCATATGGACATCAAATCAACATTTCTTAATGGTGATTTGAAGAAAGAAGTCTTTGTTGCTCAAACAAAAGGTTTTGAGGACCTTACTAATCCAAACAAAGTGTATCGGCTAAAAAAAGCACTATACGGATTAAAACAAGCTCATCGGGCTTGGTTTGAGAGGTTGACAGCCTCCTTGGGGAAATGATCTATCATGGGAGGTGCCGACAAGACTATGTTTATAAAATGGTATGGTAAAGATAGTGTGATTTCCCAAATCTATGCTGATGACATTATATTCGGCTCCACATGTAAAAAAACTTACCAAGGAGTTCCAAAACTCATTGAGTAAAGATTTCCAGATAAGTAATGTAGGGGAACTAAAATCTTTCTTGGAATACAAGTTCAGCAAAATGAGAGTGGAATCTACATATCTCAGCAACAATACGCCAAGGAATTGGTTTCAAAGTTTGGTCTGAGTAGTACATCAACAAAACCAACACCTATGGAAACTACTGACAAGATCAGTAATGATCTGCAAAGTGAAAAAGTGGATCAAAAACTTTACAGATCTATGATTGGAAGCCTTTTGTACTTGACAGCAACAAGACCCGACATTGCATATAGTGTAGGGTGTTGTGCGAGATATCAAGTTGATCCCCGAATATCACATATCAATGCTGTCAAAAGGATTCTACGCTATGTCAAAGGAACAATGGGGCTTGGAATCACATATACCTTTGACACCAACACCAATCTTGCAGCATATTCTGATGCAGATTGGGCTGGTAGCAGAGACGACATAAAAAGCACTTCGGGTGGATGCTTTTTCGATGGGTTAAATCTTGTAGCATGGCACAACAAGAAACAAAACTCACAGTCTCTATCCACATGCGAGGCAGAATACATAGCAGCCGGTTCATGCTGTACTCAACTGCTATGGATGAAACAGATGCTCGCAGATTACGGTATCAAGGTAGGAACTAAGAATATCTACTGTGATAATACTAGTGCTATACGCATTACTGAAAACCCAGTAGAACATTCTAGGACCAAACACATTGATATCCGATATCACTTCATAAGAAATCTCTATGAATACAAGGTTGTTATACTTGAACATGTGCCGTCAGAACGACAACTTGCTGATATACTCATAAAACCATTAGATACACGAACGTTTCAACACCTTCGACAATCTATTGTTGTCGTTCTTGTTCATTAGAAACAAGAGTATCTAGTTTGTTAGGCAGAGACAAACTAGATTAAAACTTCTTCTCCAAAAAGAAGTAAATATATGTACATGTCTTTACTTGTAAAGGCATATGTTGTTCTTTATTGAATAACACCGGGGGAGAGTTCTTAATTGAGCTTGCGCTTAATAACAAATCTTTTTGGGGAGCGTGGATGTGTAATATTAGGAGAAAAGTGTATCCATATTTCTCCAAAGATGAATCAACTTCGAAATCCTCGTTCTGATTTCATAGTTATGTCATCTTAAACTTGATATGCGAGTACATCCTTGACTTTACTATCTCTATAGGCTTGAAACCCTAAGTCTCAACTAGTTTGTCATATTTTTGTGACAAATAGGGGGAGAATACATATGGTTTCTTGTTCTTGTGGTTCATAACCATAAGGGGAGAACACCGTATTGCTTACTTATGTACTTTCTCGAAAGTATCAAGTAAGGGGGAGTAAATATTGGGCTTCATACCAATCTGGCAAATTGAGGTATAAAGATTAAGGGGGAGCTTCGTATCAATAATGAGTAGAATCACTTTATAAGTTGTGGTACACAAACTTTAAAGTTGCTCTGATTCTTACTCTTTGCACAAACAACATGTGGGATTAACATATTAACCCATGTAAGCTTGAGCGTACCTTTGTGGTTGTTTGAGCTGGATATGTAGTGGTGGTGCCTACGAGTTTTTCAACATGAGTTAAACGAACACATCAAGACTCAAAGAGAAGTTGAAGAATTCAAGAAATCAAGATACATCTGGGGTAGATCTTTATTGTATATCTTTTGAATCCATATGTAAATTGGTTTTCTCACTAAAATTGACAAAGGGGAAGATTGTTAGGACATTGTCCGGTCAAACCCACTAGTGTTGGTATGTCAAGCTGGTTGTCAATTTAAGGTGTCAAACACAATTCTTGATTTAGCCTACTAGATTTTAGATTTCAGAATTGGGATATAGAAAAAGTAGTAGAGACCTTGAAAACGAAGACAGTGATCATAAAGAAGACATCGAATATTCTTCATTGACAAAAGGTTAGTAGGAGTTATGACTTTTATGGAAATTCTTCTATTCTACTTATTCTATCTTTTGAAATAGTCGGCTACTTTAGTAGTGTTATAGCAATTGAGATTTTGTATTCTTGTTTACATAACCATGAGTTATGTTAGTATTTGTTCCCACAATACTAAGGTTACAAGATGCATGAGATAGTTTCGATACCCTTTCTAGTGCAATGGTTTGCTTGCAAATCACATGTACGAAACAGATGAATCTAAAGGAGTACTCTTGAGCAAGATTCCAGTGGATTATAGCTGAGGGCGTAATAACACGTCTAAGTACTGGCCCAGCCCAGAACTTCCAGCGGATACAGTTAAACCCTATTCTGGGAAACGGCGGTTCACAAACCGGTTCGTGGACAGTGAATCCGAAATTTTCTTCTGAGTTACAAAACGTCAATCTGTACACGTACATGTATGTGAACCACCGATTCGATGAATTTAGCAAGAATCCAGTCGGACGGTTCCCGAACCGTCCAAGTGAATATTCTTCTGGATTTTCACGCGGGTTAAACTTCTGACTCCTTTATCTCTTAGTTGGACTTGAGATTATCAGAATATCTTCTGTGGTCCATCTAACGAATCTCAATGTGTAAATAAGATAACGATTATCTCTGGTCTGCTGGATCTCTATCTTGAAGTTTTTTTGATCTAACAAAACACTTGGCAGATAAATGTTTAAAGACTTCCAATTGAGATAAATCTAGGGTTTCTTTTGTGTGCAAGTCAAGTAACGGGTTCGTTTACACGGGCACTTGCTAACTTATAGGTTAAGAACTAGTTGCTTTATTCCTAAGAAACTTATCTTATTGAGTGCTTTAAATAGAGGGTTAAAGAACGAAAACCACAAGCATCAAGTATACGTGAAGTTTCTCTGTGGAATTTATCGTAAAGTCTTTACACTTACGTGTAAGCTTGTTGTGGTATAGTCATCCTCTATTAGGTAGCAGTTCCTCTGTGGGATTTACCTAACGACTATAAAGACTTCTCTTGAGAGTTGGGAAGCACAGGTAGGAGATAACGTACCTCTGTGGTTGTTATCGGATTAACCTGTAACCTTGGTAACCTGATCACGTTCTTGTCTATTATATGGTCCTTCTCTTCTGCAAGAAGGCCATTCAAGAACTGATACATTACACACAAGGTTGAAAGGAAGCAACGCACGGTTGCACTTGGTGTTGTAAGACCTAGTTAGCTCCAGTTGTATAAGTTTCTTAAGTGATTATTTTTACAATTGAGGTAGAGACAAGTTGGGCATAGTTTACTCAGTTTACTTGTCAGCCCCCGCTTGTAAGTAGATTTCCGTATGACCTGGAGCAATCCGAAGGAAGTCACTTTGTGTATGTCAAACTGAAGAGGACAGTTCAAACATACAGTCAGTAATTAAGGTTGCAAAGCTGTTATTGTTGACCTAAGCCTTTGACAGCGGTTAAAGCAACTCCTAGGCCTGTAAAGGATGTCAGCTAGGGGAATCAAGTGTGTAACTATCTGTGGGGGATCTAGAGACGTAAGGAGTGCGACAATAACCAATTCGTTTGGAGGATTTGAGTTGGTCTCTGTTACATCCCAAACCGAAGTCTTATAGTAGGCTAGTGTTTGTAGACAGTTAATATTGTGTGGTGTTCAATCTGGACGAGGTCCCGAGATTTTTCTACAGGTCGTAGTTTCCTCGTTAAAAAAATATCTGGTATCTTGTGTGTGTGCTTTACTTTCCGCGTTATATTCTCTGGTTATATAATTAAAGCAAACACAAGAAGTACGTTATTAATAACCGTCGACTTGGTTCATAATCCATCCAGGGGATTTGCCAAGATTTATCTTGAGTTGGACCAATCACTTGTGATCCCACTCCAGTTATCAGATTTGGATATTGATTTTTGAGATCGTCCATATCTTACCATAAGACTTACGAGCCCAAACTAAAAGTTGGTTGTATTTCGGTACCCCTGCTTTTTCACTGATGACCAACTTACATTATTGAGACGACAAATCCAGAAGTAGCCAATAACTACTTTAATAAAATGACAGAAATTCAAGCATGCTATGAATCATCATATCGATATCAAATGCTCTAGTAATAATGTTTCTTAAATTTTGTAAACAACTTCATCTCTTAGATTAATATCTGAACTTGCGCCTTGTGATGAAGGACAAAGTCTCAAATGGCTAAGGAGTACCATAACTGCTATCAGATGTCTAAAGAATGATATTTTGTTCAAAAAATAGCCGAGGAATGTCGTAGAATGTTGTGTTTTGTTGATCTGAAGCTGAAAAAATCGGTGACGTTCGATTTCACAGGTAATGCACATGCCACAGAGAAATTGTCGAAAACACTTCATCCTGGTCAAGATACAACATATTGGGGTGCTTCAACGGGTAAGACAGATCCATCTCTTGCCACCAAGTTTGGTTTTGATTTTTTGTTGAGAAACGATGAAACTGGTGCAACGGAGAAACGTGGGCGTGGGAGCAGCATCTCAGCCACCCTCCAAATAGACTTTAGGTTATATTGAACTCTATGGTCTGTGTGAAATGTTGAAAGTGACTGGTCTTCGAATTGTGGTTTTAAGAGGTGATTGTAAGGAGGCTATACTAGTATTAAAGGATAATTGGGATTCTAGCCAAGTTCGGTTGACACCAGGTACTGTAGGTGCACGTCTCCTTGCTGGTATTGCAGGTTGTAAGAAAAGAAAGAACAAATTGAAATCTTACAAAAACGAGAACATAAGGAATGTTGCGGGAGACATTGGTACAAAAACAAGAGTAAAAACACACTGGTACTACTTATATTTGTTGATTCCCACAACTGACGAACACTTTGAACCAGTGATATGGCGAGCGAAAGGATTATGAAAGTTTTTAGTTTGTCCCTCGTTTGGCATAATTTTATTTTGAAAACTCATCCTAATTATACATTTGCTCTTAGCCCATTAAAAATGTAAAGTAGCTCATATCATTTCTAATTCCATATTTATAATAGAAAGAATTAGACTTCAAACTATACAAAATCTAAATATAACTCACTTGAAATTGATGTAATATTGCAATTCAATTAAAGCAAATCCGATACTCTTTCAAAATTGAGACTATCGGATAGATCAATTTTGGTGTCACTATGAGTAATCAATTTCTGGACCCCAATATAATAGATGTTTTCACTCTTGTATATTTCCCTTTGTTGTTATTGGTATGGTAATGAGAAATAATCTCCGAATTTTGAACTTTCTATCAGCTGCAACAGTTGTCTTTGTTAGATCATTGCTCGGTCAAACTTACTAGCGTTGGTATGTCAAGCTGGTTGTAAAGTTTAGATGACAAAACACAATTCTTGATTTAGCCAACTAGAGTTTAAATTTCGGAATTGGGATATAGACAAAGTAGTAGAGACCTTGAAAGAGGAAGACATAGATTACCAAGAAGACATCATATATTCTTCATCAACAAAAGGTTAATAGGAGTTGTGACATTATATGAAATTTCTTTTATTTTACTTATTTTATCTTTCAGAACAGTCGGCTACTTTAGTAGAGATATTAATAGCGATTGAGATTGTCATCTTGTCTATATAACCGTGAGTTATGTTAGTATACGTTCCCGGTGTACTAAGCTACAAGATACATGGGATAGATTCAACACACTTTCCATTACAATGATTTGCTTGCAAGTCACGTGTAGGATAATGGATGAATCTAAGGAATACTCTAAGAGAAGAGTCCATGGATTATAGCTGAGGACGTTTACACGTCTAAGTACGAAAATTGGCCCAGCCCAAGTACTTTCCAGCGAATCCAGTTGAATCCTAATTTGAAACAAGGAAGTTCGCGTACACTGGCGCCGAATTTTCCTCCTGTGTCTCAAAACGTCAATCTGTACACGTACATATACGTGAACATCATGTTCGATGTATTTGGCCAGGATTCCAAGTCCAGTCGGTTCGCGAACCGTCTGGTGGTTATCTTTGGGATAATTACGCGGGTTTAGCAGATAACTCCTTATCTCTTAGTTGGACTAGATCCTTATCACGAGAATATCTTATGTGGTCCATCTAACGGATCTCAACGAGTCAATAAGATAAAGGTGTTCTCAGTTTCATTGGATTCTTGAAACGGTTAAGAACTAACAAACCACTTGGCAGATAAATGTTGAAAGATTTCCAAATGATATTAACCCAGCTAGGGTTTCTTTGTGTGCAAGCTAAGTAACGGGTTCGTTTTACGCGGGCACTAGCTAACTTGTAGCACAAGTAATCTGTTGTTTTATCTCAAAGCAACCTATCTTATTGAGAGCTATAAATAGAGTATTAAAGAACGAGAACCACAAACATCAAGCATAAGTGAAATTTCTATGTGGAATTGATCGTAAACTCTTTGCACTTCGGCGTAAGCTTGTTGTGGTAGTCATCATCTATTAGGTAGGAGTTCCTCTGTGGGATTTACCTAACGACTATAAAAACTTCTATAGAGAGTTGGGAAGCACAGGTAAGAGATATTTTCCTTTGTGGTATCTATCGGATTAACCTGTGACCTTGGTTGCCTGATCACGTTCTTGTCTATTCTACGGTCCTTCTCTTCTGCAATAAGGCCATTCAAGAATTGATAAGTAACTACAGGGTTTTAACTGAAGCAACGTACGGCTTCACAAGGTGTTGTAAGACCTAGTTAGCTCGAGTTGTGTAAGTCTCTTAAGTGATTCTTTTCACAGATGAGGTAGAGACAAGTTGGGTATAGTTTACTCGGTTTACTTGTCAGCCCCCACTTGTAAGTAGATTTCCATATGACCTGGAGAAATCCAAAGGAAGTCACCTTCGTATGTTAAACTGAAGATGACAGTTTGAAACATATAGTTGATAATAGAGGTTGCGAACCCGAAGTTGTCAAGAAGCCTTTAATAGCGGTTAAAACAACTCCTAGGCCTGTAAAGGACGTCAGCTATAGGAGAATCAAGTGTGTAGGATCTGTGGGGAATCCAGAGACGTAAAGAGTGTGACAATAGACAATTCACTTGGAGGGTTAGAGTTGGTCTCTGCTACATCCAAGACCGAACTCTTATAGTAGGCTAGCGTTTGTAGACAGTTAGTACTGTGCAGCATTCAATCTGGACGAGGTCTCGAGGTTTTTCTACTGGATTGTAGTTTCCTCGTTCAAAAATTCTCTGGTGTCTTGTGTGTTATACTTTCCACATTATGTCTCTGATTATATAATTAAAGCAAACACAAGTAGTACATTATTATAACGTTAGAGTTGGTCCTTCATCCTTTCGAGGGATTCACCAAGACTTGTCTTGCGTGATCACTTGAGATCGTTCATATCTTACCACAAGACTCACGAGCCCAAACGAAAAGTTGGTTGTATTTCGGTACCTCTGTTTTCAATTGGTATTAGAGCCGATAAACACATTAGAATGCGTAATTGTCTTTGTTTATAGAGGTTAGTAAATTATGGAACAAAGCATAAGAGCTTGTACGTACCACCAAAGTTCAATGGCACTCATTACCTATAGTGGAAGACTGCTATGAGATCATTTTAGCAAGACCGATATTTCAAAAATTGGATTTATGTCGAAAGAGGATACACACCACCAAGTATCCTAGTTGAGGGTGAGTCTGTCCCCAAAGACATTGCGGCTTATGATGAGGTGGAAACTCTTGCCTCTAAGCAAAACTATGATGGGCATACTGCTATCATTCATGCAGTAACACCTGATCTTTTCCATCTCGTGGCCACATGTGTAACCTCTTAACATGATTTGGAAAGATCAAGGACCGTATTCGAAGGGAATACAACAGAGAAAGATGCAAGGCTTCAAAACCTTATGCCTGACTGGGAAAACCTTCAAATGCTTGATAATGATACCTTCGAAGAATTTAATCACAAATTTTCTGAGATAGTGAATGCCTGCCACACTTTAAGAAAAGTTATTCCGGAAAGGGACATTATGTGCAAAATTTTGAGGTCATTACCCTCAAGATACGAGTCAAAGAAACATGCCATCCAAGAAGTACACAGCTTACTATAACAAGAAGTGACCTTGTTGCTAAGTTAAAAATCTTCGATATCCTAAAAACATTGGTTTTAGAGCTACTGAAAAAACAAGGAAACTTGTAAACGGAGAATGTACTTCGAGCACCAACCCTGACAACATAATGTTGATGGATCCAATGAAGAATTATAATTGATTACTCGTCAGTTTAGAGATCTTCTAAGGAAGAAGAATAAACGATTCATTAAGAAAATCCCAGTATCAGATCCTAAGCCTCATGATAAAGTTCCTCCTAAAGAAAAGAATAAAAGGGGAGATGATGATGATGATATGCCACAGTGCTATCAATGCAAGGGATTTGGCCACTTGGCTGAAGAATGCCACAATCTGAAGAAATATACTGGGAGCAAAGCCCTTGCTTATACACTTGATGATTCATCTAATGTTTACTACTCGGATGATGAAAAGAGTAAAGCCGCATTCATTGCAGAGTGTGTCTGATAGTGCGGGTGATTCCAAATCAGATCTGGACTCATGTTCCACCCCCGTGGACACATTTCCAGGTGACACACCAAGAAAAGAGAAAATCATTCTTATCAGGCACAAACATCGTCTTATCAGATGTAACTTTTGTGCTAAGATAGAACATGATTATGAACAATGTCACACATACAAACGAAAACTCAAGTATGCTGATAAACTTCAGAGAAAATCTTCTAACTCATAATTGTTCTTCGAATCTTCGAAGCTGCAAATGACAAGGAAGCTGGTAAAGATCGAAAACACTCAAACTCCCTAAGGCAACACAAGGAGTTGAGAAATTTAAAAGAGTCAGGACTAAGAATGGCAAACTTAGTTCAAAAAAGGATTCATTACACAATGAGCATAAACGTGCTCATTCCTCCTCGCACTAGTTGCAAGAAGGATTGACTTTTCATTCGTTGCCCCTTAGAATGAGTTGTCACTGTGTATTGGGCAAGATCTTGTTTTCTTAGATTTTATTTTCATTTGTATATGTTTAAACTAATTGACAACCCTCAATTATAACCTTTCAGTATGTCATTGGACAAAAATAATCATGTTGAGCCCTGCTCCATAGATCTTATGACCTTCTCACCATTTACGGCCAAATGTTGTCCATACAAAAGGTACAAATTGAATATGTGTGAATCTTAAAGTGGGACATATCAATGACATAACAATGATATAACACATATCAATGAATGTCTATAATGATGATACAGTTCGCGAACCGTTACACTAAATCGTACACTATTAGGATAAGTATCAATCATATCTGATAGTTATGAGCTTATCTCTTCGAAAATTCTTGAAAAAACTGTTTATAAAGAAATTGGGAGTCTCTTCTTATTTTATTTTAAACATTTCAAAATGGTAAAACCCCTTGCTACTACCTCCCCAAGCAAGGATCCTAAGTCTATGACTAACAAGGATACCATGAAATCAGATGATCCTTAGAAAGCAACCGTCAACAAATGAAAGAAACCCTGGTTCAAGAAGAAGAAGAGGAAGAAGAAAACCAAGTCTGACAAGGATGAACCACCTTTTCAGAAGAATCAAAGAATTGCATCTATTCTCAAAGAATGCAGAGAAACAAAGAGAAAAGTGAGATCTCGGGGGAAGTGTTTCTAAAAACTCTGAAGGTTCAAGAATTTCTTGTGAAACAATAAGAAGAGTTTACGAAAGAAGTACGTAAGGCATCAACGGATGAGACTAAGGAATCTGACCACAAGTTCCTATGCCAATGAATGAAGATCAGGATATTGAAATCAATAACTTCGTCATGACAACTTTCAAATAGATTAGTTGGTTTCTTGTATAAACAACATGTCGGTTAATTGAAATGATTCAAGAATGAGTAGAATCATTTTAAACTTTTTATACACGGATTTTTAAGTTGCTATGATTACTACTCTTTGCATAAACAACATATGGGTTAATTGAAATTATCCATGTAAGCTCGAACTTGTTTGACTTGGATATGTTGTAGGTGTTGTCTACGAGTTTTTCAACTTGATAAATGAGGGGTACCGAAATACAACCAACTTTTCGTTTGGGCTCGTTAGTCTTATGGTTTGAGTTTGGACGATCTCAAAAATCAATATCCAAACTCTAATAACTGGAGTTGTGATCTTGGGGATCAACTCAACAAAGTTGGGACTTTGGAGTAAACTCTACAGTTATTGAATAACGTACTACTTGGTGCTTTAATTATATAATCAGAGATATAATGCGGAAAGTAAAAGCACACAAGACACCAGAGATTTTTTTAACGAGGAAACTGCCTTGCAGAAAAACCTCGGGACCTCGTCCAGATTGAACACCGCCCAGTACAAACTGACTACAAACGCTAGCCTACTATAAGACTTCGGTCTGGGATGTAGCAGAGACCAACTCCAGCCCTCCAAGCGAATTGGCTACCGTCGCACTCCTTACGTCTCTAGATCCCCCACAGATCGTCACGCACTTGATTCCCCCAGCTGACGTCCTTTACAGGCCTAGGAGTTGCTTTGACCGATGTCAAAGGCTTGTGTCAGCAATACTGGCTTTGCAACCTAATTGTTGACGTATGGTCTAAATGTCCTATATCAGTTTACCACACACAAGTTGACTTCCTTCGGATGATTAAATCCTGGTCATACGGAAATCTACTTCACAAA
The DNA here is from genome assembly GCA_023529015.1 of Papaver nudicaule. Taxonomy (NCBI): domain Eukaryota; kingdom Viridiplantae; phylum Streptophyta; class Magnoliopsida; order Ranunculales; family Papaveraceae; genus Papaver; species Papaver nudicaule. The sequence continues at coordinate 856 of JAJJMA010212412.1, read as the reverse complement.
TCAGGGCTGACAAGCAAACCGAGTAAGTTATGCCCAATTTATCTCTACCTCAGTTATACACGAAGAATCACTTAAGAAACTTGTATAACTGGAGCTAACTAGGTCTTACAACACCGAGTGCAGCCGTGCGTTGCTACCTTTCAACCTTGTGTGTAACGTATCAGTTCTTGAATAGCCGTATAGCAGAAGAGACGGACTATGGAATAAACAAGAACAAAGATAGGTTACTGAGGTTACAGGTCAATCTGATTTCCACCACTAAGGTATTAATCTACGTCTCAATCTCCTACCTGTGCTTCCCAACTCTCAAGAGAAGTCTTTTATAGTCGTAGGGAGTTCCCAGAGGAGCTGCAACCTATAGAGGGTGACTATACCACAACAAGCGTTCACCGAAGTGAAAAGAGTTTACGTTACCTTCTCTAAGGACCTTCACGTATGCTTGATGCTTGCGGTATTTGTCAGTAGACACCTCTATTTATAACACTCAATAAGATAGGTTGCTTTGGAATAAAGCAATCAATTACTTGTCCCACAAGTTAAGGAAACCCTAAACTTGATAACCAAGTAATAGAGATTAATCTCAATTGGAATTCTTTTTATCATTATCTGCCAAGTGTTTTGTTAGCTCAAAAACACTTCAAGATAGAATCCAACAGACCTGAGATAATCTTTATCTTATTGACTCATTGAGGATCGTTAGATGGAACACAAAAGATATTATGTGATATACAAGTCCATCTAAGAGATAAAGGAGTTTAGAGTTTGACCCAAGTGAAATTCTGAAAGAATATCCACTAAATCCGACACCAGCAAAGTAACCAACATTGGATTCGCGTACAGGTTCGCGAAATGTTCA
>JAJJMA010212410.1:0-24613 GCA_023529015.1 Papaver nudicaule | reverse complement strand
ACCAGGTTATGCTCCCTAAGGTTTACCACCGAAGAATCAATGAAAGACTACGTCAACTTACTATTTCCACCTAGTTTAAATAATTTCCTTATGAAATGCAGTTAAAATTAAGTAATGTACTGTTTGTTTGTAAACCTCGATTCTAGTAATGTATTTCGAATTCCCTAACGGCTATTTTCTTAACGGCTAATATGTTCCTAACGGCTACTTCTCTAACGACAATTTCCATAACGGCTAAATTTCTAACGGCTATATTTCATCTATAAATACCTAAAATGCTAGCAGTTTAAACACTCACATCCTCAACCCAATCAGAACTCTCATCATGGAATGCTCAAAGGTTGGTTAATTTATTTTCTTGAAACGTTCATTGTGGCATAGTTGTTCTTTTAATCATCTTGTTATTATTAAACTGCAGTGATCTTCCGCCATCAAATGTGGAATTTGTTAATCGGAAAAACGCAAAAGTTTCTCTGTCCATGGATGAACTCGGCTTGTCCAAATAAACACTGTAATGGGTTCCGCAAGATTATCGAGTCGAATACACCAAAAAACACTGCTAGGTTGTTTCTCAAGTGTCAAAAGCCAGAATGTCGATCTTTTCAATGGTCGGATGAGGCTATCAAGGGAGGTAAAACATCTAAAACGGAAGATTATTCCACTCCCAAGCAGTACAAGAACCACTCTTGTTACTCTTGTGGGAGACTGATCATTGGTCAGGCAATTGTCCATGGGCGGGGTCTGAATGCCCCGAATGCAACGAAATATTTGAAATTCAATTTAGGGGTGCAAGTACAGATGGAGACAACAGGTATCTTGTTTGTGGCTCCTGTGGAAAATCTAAGAAGTTTTCCACCCTACTAGCGGGTAGGGGCGAAAACAACTATGCTTCACCTTCAACTGCTCCTGTCACCGAGCATGAATGGGAAGAGATAACTATGAAATTTAATAGAACTTTGTAGTAGGAAGCAAGGAAAAAGCAGTAATTGTGTACTGAACCATCAAATGCAGTTTATGTTGAAAATAAAGTTATTACAAACCATAGTTGTGTACTGAACATAATATAATATAAGTTTTTAATTTAATTTTGAATCACTAAGTATCTTTAATCATCAGCCAAATTAACATCATCATAATATGAGTTCGAATACCGCTCTGAATCGGTGGATGCATAACAATCAGTATCATCCGGTGGTTGGGTAGAGTCATCATCTCCATATTCCTCTTTTGATTCATGGTCAACATCCATAGGCTGAATCACTGGTGCATCACCTTCAGCTACAGCACCTGGTTCCCTCCCCAAATAGTCCAACCCGTGAGCATCGTAATAATTGAACTCAGGATCAAGGTCAACAACCCAAGAAACTGCTTCATCATCATCCGAATCTGAAGACTCGTATGAATCAGTGGATGTGGGATCAGAAGAACGTGGCACAGGTTGTACATACTCTAAATCTGACCCCGAAATGCTCGACTCCACTAGGATATCCCGTTCTCCCCTTGCAGGACGCAAAGAAATGTGTTTGGTGAGATCAGCTCGCAACATGTGGTACCTCTCTGGATCAAGCAAATTCTTGTAATGTACCGCAGGGCCAGTATATTCAACTACCGGCTCTGGAAGAACCTCACCCCATTCTTTGGCACGACGAGTATGCTCAACAGTCATATTATGCAAGATTACACAACATTTCATTATCAAGTTCATGTCACCTTCTTTCCAATACTTACATGGGGACCCAACGACCTTGTACACCGATTGGAGAATGCCAAAAGCCCTCTCAACATCCTTCCTCTTTGCCATTCGATACTTGTTATACCTAACACGGATAGGTATGTTCAATGTTACTTTATAAGCTTGTACAAATGTCTGCAACTTTGGATAGATACCATCGGCCAAGTAATAACCCATTTGTAATGGTGCCCGTTGATGGTAAAGTTGCACGGTGGAGCTAATCCTTGAAGAAGCCTATCAAAGAGTGGTGAGTGACCCAACACATTCAAATCATTATTGGATCCCGGCATTCCAAAAAAAATATGCCAAAACCATAAATCAAACGAACAAACCTCTTCTAACACCAACGAACTCTCCTTGTTTTTACTTCGATAAGTTCCTTGCCAAACAACCGGGCAATTCTTCCACGGCCATTGCATACAATCCACACTACCGAGCATTCCTGGAAACCCTCTTGTCGCGTTCTCCGCTAAAAGCCTCCTTACATCTTCAGGTGTCGGTTGACGCAAGTATCTTTCACCAAAAGTGCGGCAAATGAAGTCACAAAAATGCTTAATTTACTTGTAGATTGTGGTTGCTCCCATTCGAGTATAATCATCAAGACTATTGACCGCTGTACTTTTGCACAAAGCCTTCACCACCGCAACCATCTTCATAGTCCCAGAATGACCCATTAGGCCTGTTGCGTCCGGACGTTGTTTCCATTCAGGATCCACATCTTCAATTACGTCTAGTATTTTCTTAAACAAAGTTTTCGGCAAACCAAGACGTTGTTTGAATTGTCTCTCAGTATAGGTAGGTTGTTCGGCAAAATAATCCTTCATCATTATGGCATCATGCAACACTCTATCACGAAAAAGTTGCCTACGAGTTTGAACTACCCTAGGAACCGGTTGACGGATTTCACGCATGCGAACCTCATAAACCATTTGGTGCCACAATATAATTGCCTTTTCTACTTCATCCTCCGAAGTATCAATTTCAATCCCATAAGTCATTCTCGCAAATGCACGGAGGTAAGTACCCATTTCGCACCTTTCATACAAATACCAACTACTTTCAATTTAATCCTTCTTGACATTTCATAATCAAAATAACTAAAAACCACAACATTTATACAATTTCATGTTCTAAGCATCCTTCTATGTTCAATGTCATCATTCAAACTTATCAAATGTAACTAAACAACCTAAAAAATTGAAATTCAACAACAAATCAAATATTAAACCCTAAGAACCAAATTACATACCTTGGTTGATTTGGTGGATGAAAATTGAAATTGAAAGGTGCAAAATATCCCCCTTTGAGTGTAGAACAAACCCTTCAAAAAATTGTGCAAAGCCTCGACCTAAAACACCACTATAATCGAAAGGGGGTAAATGTGGTTGGGAGGGTTTTTGGTGAGGGGAGAATATAGTGGAAGAAGAAGTGAGGGAAACCCGAGTGATTTCTGTCTATTTCTAGTTACCAGGCGGCCATTCAGACCTTGACTGAGGGCGTACACTTAGTGGCCGACCCCCAAATTTGGGTGGCCTTTCGATGTCCGCCTCTCAACCATAGTGGTTGCGATTTGTACACCTATTTTAAGACCTAGGATTTGGGTACAAAACACAAAAAAAAACGCACCGTAGTGCTTGCTCTTAGTTCTCAGAGTGAGTCTGAAAAAAAAAAAAAAAATGAGAGTGAGTCTCATGGCATGGCCATATGTGAGATCAAGCCTAACCATTTCTAGTGGTGCGGTTGATTTTAATTTAAGATTGAATTCAACCTCTTGAGAGCTAGTATAATGGTGTTTTTCAGAAGTGGGAATTCAGTTTTCGTCTACAATTTTATATTATCATTGTAATAAAGGAGGATTTGGTGAGACCAAAACAACTAACTTTTCTAAGTATGAGTTTTTGAAAAATAGGGGTACCGAAATACAACCAACTTTAAGAGAGCTAATATTTGATCTTTCGAGATCACTATAAACAACATCCTGGACTATTTAATTGATATAATGGTAAATACGAAACCGAAAGGAAAACCGCTCTAACCTTTTAATGAGGACGATGAATATATCAAGCGTGTAAGCTACGGTCTTCATCTTCAATGGTCTTCGTCTCGAAAACCTAACATATCTAGTCCGAACTAATATTGTAGACTTATCAAGGATTGAGTTTTCGTCAACTAAACTCGACAACTGACTTGAGATAGCAACACCAGTGGGTTCAACCGAGCAATGCTCTAACAATCTCCCCCTTTGTCAATTTTAGTGACAAAACCAATACATATGGATTCAAAAAGTGAAATCTTTTAGCCCTAATTAACCATAATGTAATTTGATCTTCTTGTAATCTTCAACGTCTTCAGATATGAACGTGTGTTCCTGCAAATGAAGATTCAAGGGTAGATAACAACTCAAAGGTCACCACACATCTTGGTTCTAGAAGGACATAGTCCAACAAGAGTTGTTATGCAACTGAGTAGTATGCATAACTTGTAAGCATATTGCACCGATGCTTAAAGATACTACACAATATGATATGTTCTTCCCCTTAATCAATACACTAACTTTCGCTTGAGACATGACGCACATCTATTTTACTCCCTCTATGACAATGGCGAAAATATTTTTCTTTTGTATGACATATGCCGTAGTAGTTAGAATATATCTTCCCTTAAACTACTAAGATTTCCCTCCTTTTTGTCATAAAAATTAGACAAAAGACAAAGAATAATAGATATCATCATAAAATAGCGTAAGTGAAAAGACGAGGGTACCGAGTACACGACCAATCTTATATTTTAGTCCACCTATAAGTCAAACCTTGAACGGTTCCTGTACTCAAAAACTCAAGAACAAGATCTCCTTCAGATCTGATTGATTCACACAAGGGAGTCAATACAAGAATCCGAAAAGCTATGTCAACAACCAAGTACAATACTTTAATTATAAATGAAGAATCAAATATAATGCGGAAATAAAGTAAAGTGCACACAAGATTTTTGTTAACGAGGAAACCACAAACTCGTAGAAAAACCCCGGGACCTCGTCCAGTTTGAATACTCTTAAGAATTAAGCTGCCAACACGCCTACTCTCAGACTTCGGACTAGCTGGTGCAAACAATATGACCCTAATACGACTATTAGTCAAAAAGATTTCCCCTCAGTATTCCTACGCCTCCAACCACAGCAAGGTGGTCACGCACATGTACTCCCTTACGCAAACAGACGTCCTTTACTGTCTTACGCAAGAGTTGCCTCACAGTCCGTCGCGAGAACTATCGCTACCCGACCTCCAATCGGACGATTACAACCTTATGGACAACAACCAAATAGCGGCAGGTCAAATCGCTAGATGATATCCTTGGTAACTAACAAATATTTCACCGAAGTCGTTTCACACCAAGAGCGATGACATTAAGTTTACTTAGGCAATAAACTCCTCGAGATATCGATCAAGGTTTCAAAACCTAAACTTCCGAAAGAGAAACCTTGTCGTCCCAATTGGAATCAAGCAGATAGCTGTGGCAAGTACGATATGATATGACCTTGAAGAACAGTGTACCTGCAAATAACAAATCCAATTACATCAATTTTGATTCCACTCAATATCTATAGTTTAGGCACACAAACCGAAAGCGGCTTGCTGAAAAATCCAGGTTAATAGATAAAGAGTATGTTCTAATTACAACGATCTTGAGTGGCCTTATTGCAGAAGAGAATAACCATAGAATAAACAAGATCGCAAGGTTTGATAGACGTGATAGAACCAAACACAAGTACAACACAAAGAAGACTAGTAAAACATAAACTAGTTTCCCGCAGAGGTACTTCTAGGCTTCTCGATCCCTAGAGAAGACTTCCTCGCAATTCTAGACCAAAAGCTCAAAGGTAACTGAAAAGAAAACCGGCAGACACAAGCTATAGATCCGAAGAAAAGCTTGGTAGAGGGATAAAGCTTTCAGGAGAGATACCACTCCTATTTATATTGACTAAGGCTTAGCTTTGAAATGAGGCTAACTTAATTTTGGAAATTCATTAAAGCACATTTCCATATTAGTTTCGAAATTCCTCACTTAGACTCGTAGCATTTAATGAGATCTAATACTTTAGCATTTTTACATTAATGAAAAATATAATTCATAAATGAAAATATATTTCCAATAAATGTTTGGCCAATAGCAATCAAAGCAAATAATACTCATAAGGTATATTTGGATATTTCATTAATTTGAAATATGTTGCTCAATTTGAAACGTGTCCTTTAGTTTCGAAAATCTCCTTAAGGTATTATTACTTCCAAATGTCGTCATCAACTTTAATAATGTCGACATCACTTCATAGGCTTGCTAGACGGGCCAGAGCAATCCTAGCTGGAAGTGGGATCTGGTCCAACATGGTTCAACGTTCCGTATAAACGTATCCTTACAGACGTGGACAAGCCTTGTGTGTTAAGCTTAAGTGAACACGTAGGTTCAAAGGATATTCTGAATCACGCAGAAGATATACCATTGAAGTACAGTGCATGATTCATCGAGCAATAACAAAATGTTGAATCTCCTGAATTCTTGATTCCAATGTAAATGATCACGTTAATGATATCCAAGAATTCAAATCAAAACATCAAATGAATATTTGATCGAGTAGTAAAATCATACAAAGATCTAATCTTGATCAGAAATCATGTGTCTACTAACTAGAGCGACTAATCATATTTATAATGATGACTCAAGCCAACTTAGTTGTACATTGAAGATGAATAAATTCAAACTTCAAACTGAGAATATCAAACTCATTAATTAGTTGAAGCACAAATCAAAATGATAGAGTTTGAACTTCGAAAATAAGCATTCTGAGATAACCATATTAAGGTTTCGAAACCTACATACTGTTTGGCAGAAACCAAATTAAGGTTTCGAAATCTAAAGTTCATATATGACCAGAACCAAATTAAGGTTCCCAAATCAAGTTTTCATATAACGAAACCAAAACCTTGGTTAAGGTTTCGAAACAGAAAACACATATTAGAGTCGTCACAAATATTTGGTGTCGAACTTGAGAGTCCATGTGGTCAAGAATCATTTCAGCATCACACCTTTCTAGCCTTGACGCACATGTTATATTTCCCGATTCACATAGACCTTTAGGAAACCCCAGGGTCTTTTCGACCTTTTAGAACTCACATGGTCAAGATTCATTGATCTTGATTCTCAAGTCACTGTTAGCCAGCAAACACAGTTCCAAACTCATGTTCTCTCATTGGTCACAATATTTAAGTTTCAGACCAATAGCTCACGGATGCGAAAACCTGATTATGGTTTCGAAATCAACGTTTAGTTTTACCAAAACCTACATTGAGGTTTCGAACATTGAAAATCCATAAGATGAGATAACAAGAATATGGTTTCGGAATACAGAAGTATGATATGACATACGAGATGTTCATATACAGAATCAAGTATATGATTCGGAACTTCAGCATTCAGAGCCAAACCAAGACGTGGTATTCGATGCTCAGAACAGCAGTATATCGACTCTACACAACATAAGTGTGAGTCACGATCTCACATTTAGCTCATACAAGTATTTGTTAATCAATCTGACAGAGTCAGACTAGGTAAGTAGAGACACAATATTGTGATGGATTAGATCTCGTACTACTACCGAGACAACACCACACTGTTATATCCAACTCGAAGGTTTTAGGAAAAACCTTATATTACTTAGAGACGGAGAAGAAAAGAAAGCTCTAAGCAATGTGGAACGTCATAACTTCAACAACAATATCGCAAGCGATAAAGTGGAGTTATATCTCAAGACACACTGATCACAAATGATCAAGTCATAACGTAAAGCTCAAGTAGAGAGTTATGTTTTTGTCTTTTGTAGCACAAGTGTAAAAGATAATGGAATCGCGTTATTAAGATTCACTAACCTCTTGAACGATGAAGTCGGATGTCTTCGTTTGATCTTCAGTCTTCCTTCAACTCTTCAAGTGGTGATTCTAAATCCTACCAAAATCTTCCACAACCTAAAGCTAACTCACTCATGACTCTTCCTAATGTGTGTTGTTTAGCGGTCGAGTTTTGATCACTAAATTTGACAACTAAGCTTGACATACCAACACTTAGTGAGGTTGACCGAGCCATGCTCTAATAGTAAGGCGCAAATCTCTTGTAATTTTCACAGCCGCACTCCCAAAAAGATATTACCATGAAGCACAAGTTCAAAATAACTCTCCCCCATTATGTGTCATTCCCTAAAGAACAACGCGACTACCTTCCTGAAAAAGCAGGGTTACCGAAATACTACCAACTTTTCATTTGGGCTCGTGAGTCTTATGGTCAGATCTGGACGATCTCAAAAATCAATATCAAAATCTGTATAACCTGAGTTTGGATCACAAGGGATCAGTCCGACACAAGAAAAATTCTTGGTAAATCCAATGGATGGATTGGGGACAACGATCAGGTTATTAATAACGTACTTCTTGTGTTTGCTTTTGTTAGGACATTGTCCGGTCAAACCCACTAGCGTTGGTATGTCAAGCTAGTTGTCAGTTTTAGGTGTCAAAACTCAATTCTTGATTTAGCCTACTAGAGTTTAAATTTCGGAATTGGGATATTGACAAAGTAGTAGAGACCTTGAAGACGAAGACTGTGAAGACAAAGAAGACATCAATTATTCTTCATCGACAAAAGGTTAGTAGAAGTTATGACTTTATGGAAGTTCTTCTATTCTACTTTCTTTATTCTTTCGAAATATAGTCGGCTACTTTAGTAGTGATAATAGCGATTGAGATCGTATTCTTGTCTAACGTAACCTTGTGTCATGACCAGTGTTTGCTCCCACAAATATTGTGAGTACAAGAATGAATGAGATAGATTCGGTGCCATGTGTCCATTACAATGGTTTGCTTACAAATCGTTAGTTGGATATGGATGAATCTAAAGGAGTACTCTTGAGCAAAGAGTCCATGGATTACAGCTGAGGACGTACACACGTCTAAGTCCTGGTAAGCCCAGAACTTCCAGCGGAATCCAGAGTTGACGAAATCTGACAGGCGGACGGTTCACGAACCGGTTCGCAAACCAGAAACTCGGATTTCTTCTGAGTTCCAAAGTGACTGAACATTTCGCGAACCTGTACGCGAATCCAATGTTGGTTACTTTGCTGGTGTCGAATTTAGTGGATATTCTTTCAGAATTTCACTTGGGTCAAACTCTAAACTCCTTTATCTCTTAGATGGACTTGTATATCACATAATATCTTTTGTGTTCCATCTAACGATCCTCAATGAATCAATAAGATAAGATTATCTCTGGTCTGTTGGATTCTATCTTGAAGTGTTTTTGAGCTAACAAAACACTTGGCAGATAAATGATAAAAAGAATTCCAATTGAGATTAATCTCTATTACTTGGTTATCAAGTTTAGGGTTTCCTTAACTTGTGGGACAAGTAATTGATTGCTTTATTCCAAAGCAACCTATCTTATTGAATGCTATAAATAGAGGTGTCTATGGACAAATACCGCAAGCATCAAGCATACGTGAAGGTCCTTAGGGAAGGTAACGTAAACTCTTTTCACTTCGGTGAACACTTGTTATGGTATAGTCATCCTCTATAGGTTGCAGCTCCTCTGGGAACTCCCTACGACTATAAAAGACTTCTCTTGAAAGTTGGGAAGCACAGGTAGGAGATTAAGACTGTTAGGGCATTGTCCGGTCAAACCCACTAGCGTTGGTATGTCAAGCTAGTTGTCAGTTTTAGGTGTCAAAATTCAATTCTTGATTTAGCGTACTAGAGTTTAGATTTCGGAAATGGGATATAGACAAAGTAGTAGAGACCTTGAAGACGAAGACTGTGAAGACAAAGAAGACATCAATTATTCTTCATCGACAAAAGGTTAGTAGGAGTTATGACTTTATGGATATTCTTCTATTTCTACTTCTCTATTCTTTCGAAATATAGTCGACTACTTTAGTAGTGATAATAGCGATTGAGATCGTGTTCTTGTGTAACATGGCTTTATGTCATGACCAGTATTTGATCCCACGAATAATGTGAATCAAGAATGCATGAGATAGATTCGACACCATATGTCCATTACAATGGTTTGCTTGCAAACTGTTAAGTTGGATATGGATGAATCTAAAGGAGTACTCTTGAGCAAAGAGCCTGTGGATCACAGCTGAGGACGTTCTCACGTCTAAGTTCTGGCTCAGCCCAGTACGACCAGCGGAATCCAGATTTGACCAAATTTGACCAGCAGACGGTTCCCGAACCGGTTTGCGTACCAGACTCGAAAATTCTTCTGAGTTCGAAATGTCTATTTGTTCACGAACCAGTACGTGAACCTGACGTGGATATTTCACTGGTTGTCGAATTTAGAGTATATTCTTTTAGAATTTCACTCTGAGTCAAATTCCAAACTCCTTTATCTCTTAGATTGACTTGTGTAAAACATAAATACCTTTTGTGCTCCATCTAACGATCCTCAATGAGTTAATAAGATAAGATTATCTCTGGTCTGTTGGATTTCTATCTTGAAGTGTTTTTGAGCCAACAAAACACTTGGCAGATAATTCTAAAAAGAATTCCAATTGAGATTAATCTCTATTACTTGGTTGGCAAGTTTAGGGTTTCCTTAACTTGTGGGACAAGTAATTGATTGCTTAATTCCAAAGCAACCTATCTTATTGAGTGCTATAAATAGAGGTGTCTACGGACAAATACCGCAAGCATCAAGCATACGTGAAGATCCTTAGGGAAGGTAACGTAAACTCTTTTCACTTCGGTGAATGCTTGTTGTGGTATAGTCATCCTCTATAGGTTGCAGCTCCTCTGGGAACTCCCTACGACTATAAAGACTTCTCTTGAGAGTTGGGAAGCACAGGTAGGAGATTAAAACCATCTTTGGTTGAAATCGGATTAACCTGTTGTAGATGGTGAAAAATGAGAGAGGGACAAGATTGTCAAAACACTCTCGAAACCATGTCTTATTGAAGGCAGTCGCCTATTCAGGCACATCTCTATAGCTCAGAATGTAATCCATTCTATGAGCCGAACAAACTCTCTATGAGCTCTCTCTTATAACTCCGGTGGAGAGGGTAATATCATAGCGCAGTACTAATGATCTCACCAATATATTAAACCCATCGATCAGCTCAGAGCCAGACCTCGCTTGATGGTACACGGTGAAAGATCAACAGAGACGTATCCTCATGGATTTCCTCTTAAAATACGACTCAATACACGAGTCTTGGTGCAAACCTCAGAAATATCGAAGCTCCAGGCCGGTCCAGAGCTCTCTGAGAAGCATACACCAGCCTAAAAAGGCCTAAGCGGACCCAATCCCAAATTCAGGGTGGTCTAGCGTACCATGGATAAGCATGCCATGACTTCAAAACGGGTTGTAGCGTAAGCACGCACACCACGACTAAGGCACAGGATGCCGCAAAGCTAAGCTTGGCCAGATGCCAAAGCCATGGCGCCATATTCATGGCGCCACAAGGATTATGCCTTGGCCTAAAGGCCATGGCGCCATATTCATGGCGCCACAAGATACATGGCCTGTCCAAGACATGGCCATGGGCCATGGCGCCATATTCATGGCGCCACAAAATTATTCCTTGGCCAAAAGGCCATGGCGCCATATTCATGGCGCCACAAGATACATGGCACGTCCAAAACACGGCCATGGACCATGGCGCCATATTCATGGCGCCACAAGATAGTTTGCCTTGGCCAAAAGGCCATGGCGCCATATTCATGGCGCCACAAGATACATGGCACGTCCAAAACACGGCCATGGGCCATGGCGCCATATTCATGGCGCCACAAGAGGTTTTGCCTTGGCCAAAAGGCCATGGCGCTATACCCACTCTTGGCCAAAATCATGGTCGTAGCCACGCAATACTGCTTGGTTCAAAGCAACTACGCAACACTTAGTCATACGACTCTACTCAACTCAACTATGCAATATCCGCGTATCACTCACTCGAGACATCAAAACATCACACGGGGGGATAACTTTAGGGGTATTGGTCTGGCGGTCTACGGCAGTTGAAAGAAACTGATGGAGATAGTGGGCAGTTACGAGAAGATGGCACGAGTGGGCATATTCCACACAACTCAGGCAGTTACGGAAACCAACGCATGTCCCCCACTCCTCCACTCTTCCACGACGTCCACCTTCTCTGTCGAGAGATCAGGGTGAGTTCAAACTATAAATAGAGGCTTCCTCTATCTTCCAAGGCAGAACGTTCAGAATAACTAGAACACCGAGAAAACACACAGAGCCTCAGAGAAAAATACCTGAGAATCTAAACTCGTTCTACCCTTGGAGATTTCTAGTCAACTTCACGACGGAAATCTTGAACTCAAACACCCAAAAACTCACCTTCAACCTGATCTCAAGTTTCTTCGCTGTTTCCCTCCCTGGACCAACCTCTATCCTCTCTGTGACCGAAGCAAGGTGGGAACGGCCATCCTTGGTTTAGGCTTGCCTTGTTCGACTTTGATCTCCGAGCACTACGAAAGTACCCAGAGACGGTACACTTGTTTTTGCAGGTAAAAACAGTTGGCGACCACAGTGGGAGATCATTCTCTCGGTTCCAGAGAAGCTTGCTCAAAGATGGTTGAACTAAGGTCGGGATCGGATACCAAGAACCCCAACTCTTCAACAGATGGTGTTGCAGCCCCCAACAAGACACCTACCAACCCACCTGCATCCGACAATACGCCTAACGCCCCTGTTACCCCAGGTAATCCCTCTTCAACACCCGTCATCTCAGCTATCCCCGTCACCCCAGTTACTTCTGATGCTCCAAACCACACCTCTGGCAAGAATCCTCCTTCCACAGCTAAGAACAACACTACCGCCGACAAAGGAAAAGGATTATCGGGAGCATTAACCATGGAGGAGTTAGCCAAACGACAGGATGCCCTCGCAGAAAGCCAAGTCAAGATGTTCGACACTCAGATAGGAATCCTGGATTGTCTCAAGGCCTTAACTTCGAAGCTGTCAAATTCACCAGCCAAGGAGACCCCTGAAGCCACTACCGCAGGTGCTCGCTCAACGGTTATCCACATCCGCGATGACGAAGCGCCTTCTCTCCCGGAAGATCCTCGAGGGCAACCTTCCCGCTATGTCACGGCAGACGACTTAGAAAAGCTGCTACGAAACCAGGAAAGAGACGTGATGTCACCCATCCACCAGCACCAGCCACCGTACCCGCACGAAGTCCAGAGGATTGCCCTCCCCAAAGGCTACATATCACCCATGTTCTCCTTGTATGATGGGACAGGGAATGCACGCGAACACATCTCACGGTTCCTGGAGTCTCTAGGGGAACACGAGTACAACCATGTCTTGAGGCTCAAAGAATTTTCGAAGTCTCTTACTGGGAGAGCTTACACCTGGTATAACAATCTTGCTCCGAACAACATTGGGACCTGGGGCGAGATGGTGAGCGCGTTCTACCGCAAGTACTTCTTCGTATCTGAGCAGATAACGCTGTCCGACCTCGGAAGGATGTTCCAGAGACCTAGCGAACACCCCAACGACTACGTCAAAAGATTCTGAATTCAAGCTCTTGATTGCCACGATCCGAACGTCACGGAACAACAGTTAGTGGAGCTTTGTATCAACGGGATGATCCCTGTTTATCGAGCCCTCTTGGAGAACCTCCGCTTCCAGACCTTCTCCGAACTTCATGAAGCTGCAAAGAGATCTGCCACCACTGCACCCGCTCTGCTGGAAAGAGCTAAACCCCTCAGGAGTGAAGAAACTCGTGCCACTCGTGGTGACAGGAGGATGGTTAACAAGCAGTACAACAACAACCTGCCATCCATGGGCGCTGTCAGCGAAGGAGGGAAGAGAAAAGGAGGCATCACCGAGGTAGCACACCCGAAACGCGCTAATTCGACTCCGGAAACTCCAAACAAGAACACGAACCAAGGAGGACCACAACAACCGGAGATGCGGAGGCAGAAGGCCAGATCAGAGGTACCGGATTACCCGTTCCCCATGGAGGAGGTGCTTGAGCTACTAGACACTTGGATCCAGGACGGAGTAATCGCGCTTCCTACACCTCAACGACCTCCTACAGCTGAAGAAGTTGCAAGCCCCAGGTATTGTCGTTACCACCAAGTTACTACTCACTCTACCAGGGACTGCTTCACCCTTAAGCGGATTTTTCAAGCCAAGGTGGAGTCTGGAGAACTTCACCTGGGGAATGAAGGAGTATATCAAAACCCTCTGCCTGTTCGAGCATTCACACTCCCAGAACAACCAGTGAATAAGAGGGTAGAGGAGATAATGTACCAGCTGTGTGAGACCCTTTGTCTCTCGAAACCACAACGGAAAGATATGTTCACGGCGCTCAACATGGTAGTAGCAGGGAAGCGCCTACCTTTCAAGGAAGTCCACAACCAGACGATACCCAAACAGGAGCCACAAGCCGGAATACAAGGCTGGGGACTCCTCACAACCACTCGAGTATCTGATGCTGAATTCTCGAAGACACTCATCGACCCAGGATCCCCGGTGAACATTATCTCAGTTAAGACTCTCAGAGCCGCCAATATCCCACGAAGTCAAGCTGTCCGTGCCCCAACCGTCATCAAGAGCCCTGACGGAGCCGAAGTACGGACTTACGGATGGATCGACCTCCCCGTCGAAATCGCCACGATCCCAACCATAGCGGAGTTCCACATTGTCAAGGGAGTAGTCGAAAGCGACATGATACTGGGACGCCCGTGGATCTACAACAACCAGGAGGCACTTCCCCTGGAGTTCATGAAACGGTTTGTGCAGGAGAGCAACGAAGCAGTAACCATGCCCGCGGAGCCCTCATAAACCGACAGAAGCCCCCTCAACCAAGAAGGTATTTCGTCCACCTCTCTTGTATTTGACAACCCACATGCACCGAGTCGCTGGGGACTCGCCATGAGGAAAACTACCCGAAAGGAGAACCCGGGAAAACCCGTGATAGACATCGGCACCGCTATCAGAATCTTCATCAAAGCCCTTCAGGAGTCTGGAGTTGTGCATGACAAGCTACGCAGCGACAAGATCCGAGGAGAAGGCGAGCTCATCCCTTATACCGTCCCACTCGAAGCCCTAGAGACCATCCCGGGTTTCGGAGAATACGCGGGGCTGTTCAACCTCAAACAAGAGATTGGGGAGGAAGCAAACACATATATGGAAAGGTTTAGCCAGAGGGTGAAGGAACTCTTTCCTGATCATGGTTCAACCCCTGCCATACCGGCTATGGGATCGAATTCAGTCTAGCAAGGTCTTCACCAAAAATCTTAAGGAAAGATGACACTCAGCCTCCTGTTTATTGTATTTTCATTCCTCCAAAGCAGCGCATCATAGCGTGCAGTAGATAGGGTTTCCATGATTAGCAGATAGGATTTCCATTTTAGCAAAATTAATTAAGAAAAGCATTTTATTTCAATATCCCTTGAAAAACATAACCCAATCCAACCAACAGAAAATACCTATGAAAGCTAGAAAAGGGAAGGAACCCCACACTAATAAAAAATATAGCACGCCTAATCGAGAATATCATTCAAGACCTTGCTAGGTCCACCCTTGCAGAACAGCCTTAGTCGTTCCAGCTCCTCTTCCTCCTTCTCCAGCTCAGCTTTCAACTCTGCTACCTTCTTCTCTTTCTCTTGGAGGATCTCCAGAGACCCTTGAGCTTTAGCCTTTTCGAACCTATCTCGCAACCAAGCCACATTGAAACCCTTAGACTCAGCTACAACTATAGAATCCTCCCAATCTTGGACATCAAGCGGATCAGCGGAAGTAATGGATTGGACAACCATCTCGGAGACCCTCGACAGCAGAACGTCAATTATCGACTCGGAGAGCAACCTCTGCTCCCTCTCATGGGCAATGTGGCCGAACCTTCTCCAAATACTGGTGTACAACGCCTCGTATTTGCTTGCTACTGGGAAATTGCCCACCAAGACGTACCTGGATCGAACTCGACTAACAGACGAAGGAAAGGCCGCCCCAGCACCAGGATAAGAAGACTCCACATCCACACCGCCGGTAGTCGCCTCCACAGAATCAGAAACAACTTCCTTAGTAACCGCGGGAGGACTGGTACCCACGACATCTACAGAAATATGTTCCTGATGATCCAGGAACGACCATTCTTTAGGAACAGACTTCCGAAGATGACGTGGGTACGAGTCCTCCCGCGGTTACTAAGGAAGTTTGTTCCTAAAGAATGGTCGTTCCTGGATCATCAGGAACAACTTCGTCGAGAGCTCCAGAGGTATTCGCGTTGTCTTCCAAGTCACCCCCACTCTCTAACGACTCCGTGTTCTCCGAGACGGCATCAACACGGCTCTCGCCCCCCTGTTCCTGTATAGACGATGTTATAGTTAGGTGACATTGGTGATGCGAAAAAAAATCTGAAAGAGAAAAGATCAACAAACCCCAACGAGCTCCACCTGAGTAAACATGTAGTCACGAACCTCGGTAAGAAGGGGAGAAGAAACCTCAACACCGGCACAAGTCAGCTCGTCCACCTTCTTCCGCACTTCAAGACTCACATCGATGTCTACCTCCTTCCGCATCTCAAGGCTTGCATCAATCGGATCATCTGTCCCCTTTGTCGCCCTCACATCATCAACTGGGGACTCCGTGGGATCATCACACCCCTCCGGTATTGAACCCTACAGAAACAAAGGAAGAGGATCAACCAAGGAAGAGTGGGTGTATATCTGTATAAGACAAAAGGCTACCACGAAGTAAAAGCTACTTACTCGAGATGTGAAGGGACACGAACTCGCCGCAAGGGAAGGAGCAATGAAACAACCCTCAGGTAATTCCATCCTGTTGCATTTAATCTTCTTCTTAGGTTGAATCAACGAAGGAGGCGCCATCTGCCACCAGGGGAAGGAATCTTGTTAAGATAAGCAGAATAAGCAAAGCATGTACATGAGCATTAAAGAAAGGAGACTACCTGAGGTGTTAGAGTGAAAGTATGCCTATCGCTCGCATTCAGCTTCTTCACAAAGTTGCCCAGAACTGTCAACGTGTGATCCCAGAACAGGTTATATTCAGGAGTGACCTTCGATAACCTACCGGCCACCAAGAAGACGACTTTCCTCCCCGGATCCTGGGTAGGGTCTAAATACGTACGCAAGTCATCCCCAGGTGGAGGGAGAGAACGTTCAAAAGGCACGTCCTGATCAAATCTCATAAATCGCGCCGCTCTATCAATGTTATACGTCTGCCTCACCAATGTTCCCTGATAGAAGCCGAAGATGAAGCCGGAAACGCTGCTGCACATGAACACCTGCTGCCCGTAGTGAACGAAGTTATCAAGACCCCGAGACCCGGAGTGCAAAACGACTTCGTCGCCTTCAGTTGCAATTTCGAATTGATAGACTCTATCATCATAGACCTTACACCACGGACGGAAGCAGACGCAGTCACCTCTGTCCAGAAAATCTATAAACCTTGCTGAGTCCTTGGGGTGCTTGTCACTCCACCATATGATCCTGGCGTACTCCAAAGAATCTGAAGGAAGACCCCCTTGCGGAGCATAGTGCACGTAGTGTTCCCACAAGAAAGCCTGGAGAAAGGGGAGGTTGATGAACGATGAAACGCGACCCGTGGAAGAACCCGACATGTTCTCAGCCAGAGCACTTAGATGTGCGTACTGAGACCCAAGGAACAGACTCCCAATTGGCAAAGGCATCCCTCGCGCCAGCCAAACCGCGTAAGGAACAACGGAGGGCTTCAGTGTCCCAATAGGATCGTCCTCGAATATATCTCGTGACAACCAGAGCGTGAGGAATGAAACTATGATCTTGGTATTGGTGAGAGCGTCGACTCTACCTCCAGATGAATACCAGTGACAAATCCACCTCGTGTAATTCTCATCGGCAGAAGCGTTGAGTAAATAAAGCTCACTGATCTTCGTCTCTATTTCCTCGATCAAAGCGTCGTGAAGAAACCCCGGTTGATCCTGCGGGAGGCTACCGAGCACTGGAAGATGATACAGAGATGATACCGCCTCCAAGGAAATGGTGACCTCTCCGTAGCCAGTAACAGCGGTGTTCGTAGACCTACACCAGCGAGAAGCGAATGCCACAACACCGTCGACATCGGCATGCACTGTCAACTTCCCAGATGCTTTCAATGCATGTGCAACCCCGACGCCCTCCAAGATATCATACACCTTCTCGTCGTTCAACATGGATTCTAACCAAGGGATCCACTGATCCAAAGGAGCTCTCGGACCGCGGAAGTCGACAGAGGAAGCTTCATAATCGCCTCGTTCCAAGGAGAACCTGATGATCTCACCAGGCGTGACGACTGGAGACGGAAACTTAGTCCTGCTATTATACCTTGGAGCAAAACGAGCCCCTGGATTATTCCGATTAATAAGCGGAGTAGCCCTCTTGCCAATATATTTGTACGCATCAAAGAACTTGTCCTCATAACTAGGCGCAACAGTAACAGGGAGCGCGGGAATAATGCCACTGCTTTATTGCCTAACTGTCGAGATTACTCCAGTTAGAGGTTTGGATATTGATTTTTGAGATCGTCCAGACTTTTACCATAAGACTCACGAGCCAAAACGAAAAGTTGGTAGTATTTCGGTACCCCTTCTTTTTCAGTTGGTATCAGAGCGGGTTAACACATTGAAGACGTAACTGTCTGTGTTTAACTAGGCTTGTGAGTTATGGCGTACGTAAAGAATAGGTTTGTATCTACTTCCAATTTGATATACCAAAATTACAATGCTTTATTCAGAATTTGTTGGGTTCTGATAAGCTTGTAAATTTGCTCGAGGTACATCGTAATGAAATCATACGACAACATACACTCGAGAAATTAGAACTCATGGAGCTTCTTAGTCCTGAAATATTTCGAGTTGACCTACTTTGGCGACACCTCCAGGATCTTAATGTCAGCTTTGTAGAATACATCGAAAAAATTCAAGAGCTAAGTAAGCATGCTAATAGATTGTGTTTTAAGTGCGGAAACCTTGGACACCTTGAAAAGAATTACCCACTTAAGGTGTCAAGGAGCTTGAAACCTACTAAGCATGCTAGCAACATGAGTACCCCTTTGGTTAAACATGGTAAGAAGGCAAAATACTATGTTCCAAAGGAAACCCAAGACAAGAATCTATCTCACTGTGGCGACTGTCATCCTGAGGTATGTGAGTATCCCTATACTCACGTCTACTCTCCCTAAAATCCATGACAGGATTTTCTCATCATGTACCTGCTTGTGTGATGAGAAAAATGTGTAGGGAAGTAGGAGTAGATTCTTGTAGATATTTTGGTCTTTTTGGGTTTATTGGTAAAATTACTTGTATGTTCTCAGGCATTCCCAATACCATTATACATCGAGAATGAAGGTGCGACATACCCTTCAGGAAGAGATTCACGTTGAACTTCGATTGGATATGGAGGTTGATGACGATGAAACAAATCTGAATTCTCCATGCTCCGAGCCTGTAAAAGATTCTGCAAATCTTCACGAGTGACGAAGTTATGTTGCAAACCTGTATTTAGTCCACGCGTGGCGTGGATATGGGTATCCTGATCATCAGGAATAACATGAATCTGAGAAGGACCCGCCTTGTTGGAATGAGATAGGGGTTCCACACGTGAAAGCCCTGGAGTTGTTGGTGGTGTCAGCTTCTCTGATAGAGTCCTTAAGCAAGTCAGTAACTCCATCTGGGTTTTCACCATATTGTTTTGACTCAGGGCTAGATCTTGTTGGGTCTTCATGAGATCTGCAATGCTAGGTGAGTCTTCAGTACTCCTTGTTTCTCCTATGCGGGGCCCAAAGAGAAAAGCTTCTGTGCGGCTTGAGATAGGAGTGTAAGAGGTAGGAGAGATAGTGGTATTGGTGGTCCCCACCATATGAGAGAGGGGGGACGTGATTTGGGATAGGGTTGGCGTGGTGGAACCCACCAGAGGAGTTGACACGCCCATGGAGAAAGGGGATGAGGTTGGCCCCCTCTGAGTTGAGGCAGAAGCAAAATTAGGGTTAGGGTTTGAGCTCACGACTGGGATTGTGGGGCCAGAGGTGATGGCGCCACTTGCTTGGGTGTTTGTGACCCCACTTGCAGTAGGCAAACTCGTGGGGACACTAGGGTTATTTGGAGAATTCGTATTCTCTGAACTCTGCCTCCTGGTTTCAACCATATCTTCTTAGGACCGAGATAATGACCTCCCACTGTGGTCGCCAAATGTTTTAGGTGTAAAACAATAAAGAGAATCTGAGGGGTAAAGTGTGAAGTGTGATGATGTAATAAAAGATTATGATGAATTCGAACAAGACTCGCCTAAACCAAGAAATGGCCGTTCGAGTATTGCTTCAGTTACAAGAAGAGGAAATAGGGTTGGTTTAGGGAGGGAAGCAGAGAAAGATGAGATCAGAGAATTGGTATGATTTTCTGTGATGTTGATGATTGAATTGCTAAAGAAGTTTGGATATTCAGTTCTCACTAGATATTGAATGCTGAATGAGAAGAGTTAATCAATGATCGATGAGATTGATTGATTGAACTTGCACTGAATTAAACTGTTGAACTTGTTTGTTCTTGTTGTTGTTGTTTCCAAACTGGTCGAGTGACCTATTTATAGCAATAGAATTCCAACTGATCTCGTAAGAAGTGGAAGAAGTGGAAGAGTGGGAGTGTGGAGTAAGTGGGGAAAGTCTTGCGCCTAATATTAGGGGCCCACTTTCTCATCCCCTCTTTTCAGCAACGTTCACACGACTTAGCTTTCTTCCTCGTTAAGTGATTGAGCCGTTGCAATCACACGTGCCGTAGACCGCCAAACCAAAACCCTAAAGAATATCCCCCCATGTAACTTACTTGATTCTCGTAAGATTTGTTAAATATTTGTTAAGTCAAATATGACTAAGTGCAAGTCGTACCCATTACTTGGTAAACTTAGGACTTTGCGATAAGATAGAGATTAAGCGATAAGCTTTGAATATCTCTTTAAGATTTGGTTTAAGGATTGAGCCGGGCAATCGCCATTTAAACCAATGAGATAAATCTAAGGGTTGAGCTAGCAACCGCCATTAGATAAGATAAGGTAAGTCTAAGGATTGAGCTATGCAGTCGCCAATTAGACTGAGAGGATTTCAGCAACTCTCTGTGGCAACAGTCAAATAAGTACGACTTTCAGTTTGTCATAAATATGAGAAATTGGCTTGTGGCATGTAATGCACCAATTCTATGAGTAATGAAGACATATGAATGTCTAAAATAATATAGGTCATAGCCATGAGCCATGATTAAGAATTATAGCACTGATTTATAGAAGCAAGTCCATAATCAGGAAAAACAGACGAATGATGCTATCACAGCGTAGCCATCATCAAGAATGCATAAGCATTGCCAATACAAGACCTAAAGATAGGCCATAATGATCATAATAAGCCATGTTGCATGGTATGATAATCTTATTAAGAAATTAGGTATAAGGCGCAAAGGATAAGCCACAACATTTATGTTATTTTCAGATTTCTGGACAGTTTGCATGTTGTCCATTGGTAAAATCACCCAGGCCAGACCATATTAGATACAATTCTGAATTTTTAGTATGTTGTAGGGAACTCACAGAGGAAAATATTTCGTGAAGGAAGCGCCCCCTAATTCCTCACGGATTGGGCTGTAAAAATCACGCCATGAGGAAATACGTGAGCTGAACTGCCAGATTTCCGAACTTGATTAGGAAACTAGAGTATTATGGACTAAATAAAATCCATAATCCTCTAGGATTTGGATCAGTGGGACCCATAAGTAGAGGGGAGGCTAGAGAAGAATATATTCTAGTCTCAAGGGGGCAACTAGAGCCCGTGAGAGAAGAAAATATCATAGCTCTTCGTGAGCACAAGCAGGGGAAAACTGTAAGGCCTCCAACGTTTAGCCGCGCCTTGACTTTGGGCCTCCAAGATTTGGCCAAGGCAAAGTCATGGGGCTCCAAGATTAGGCCAGGGCAATAGTATGGGTACCCATAATTAGGCCAAGGAGGTGGCGTGGGCACCTAAGTGCCAAGGCACGCCAAAGAAACGTGGATATCCAAGATTAGGGCGTGAAGCATTGGCGGGGCTATAGCTAGGCCATAGGCTAATGGCGGGCTAAGCTAGGTGGGACTAGGATTAGGCCAAGAGGGTAATGTCCAAAGCTAATGGCGGGCTAAGCTAGGCGGGAGCTAAGCTAGGCGGGAGCTAAGCTTTGGCGGGGTTAAGCTTAGGCCAAGAGCCAAGGAATGTGGACAGCGTGACTAGGCTTTGGCGGGACAAGGCTTAGGCCAAGAGGAAGATGGCCAAAGCTAATGGCGGGCTAGGCTAGGCCACGAGAACGAAGGCCAAAGTGTTGGCGAGGTTAGGCTTAGGCCATAGGCCAAGATGATGACCGTGTAGACCTCTCCCTTGCTAGTAGCGTGAATGTCCTAAGGTTTGGCTCGGGCATGGGCCAGGTTAATGCGTATGCGTATGTATTTTATCGTATAGGCTAGGGATATGGACCATGCTACTAGGCTAGGGTCGTGAGACATCAAAATACAGCTAATGGTAATTTAAATATCTCATCCCTACTATAAAATAAATTCATACCTTTTCTTGAGCTATTCCAGGATGCCAGAGATTGATGCGAAATTACTCCTGTGACCTCCTCGCCAAAAACCACCATCAACAGTAACGTAAACTCTTTTCACTTCGGTGAATGCTTGTTGTGGTATAGTCATCCTCTATAGGTTGAAGCTCCTCTGGGAACTCCCTACGACTATAAAGACTTCTCTTGAGAGTTGGGAAGCACAGGTAGGAGATTGAAACCATCTTTGGTTGAAATCGGATTAACCTGTAACCTTGGTAACCTGATCACGTTCTTGTCTATTCTAAAGTCCGTCTCTTCTGATATACGGCTATTCAAGAACTGATACGTTACTCAACAAGGTTGGAAAGGTAGCAACGCACGGCTGCACTCGGTGTTGTAAGACCTAGTTGGCTCCAGTTATATAAGTTCCTTAAGTGGTTCTTCGTGTATAACTGAGGTAGATTTGAATTGGGCATTGCTTACTTGGTTTGCGTGTCAGCCCCGATTAAAGAAGTAGATTTCCGTATGACCTGGATCTAACAATCCGAAGGAAGTCATCTTGTGTGTGGTAAACTGATAGAGGACAGTTACACCATACGTCAGCAGTTTGGTTTAAAACCCAGTATTGCTGACACAAGCCTTTGACAGCGGTCAAAGCAACTCTTAGGCCTGTAACGGACGTCAGCTAGGGGAATCAAGTGCGTGACGATCTGTGGGGGATCCAGAGACGTAAGGAAGGCGACAGTAGCCAATTCGCTTGGAGGGCTTGAGTTGGTCTCTGCTACATCCCAGACCGAAGTCTTATAGTAGGCTAGTGTTTGTAGTCAGTTTGTACTGGGCGGTGTTCAAAACTGGACGAGGTCCCGAGGTTTTTCTGCAAGGCAGTTTCCTCGTTAAAAAACGTTTGGTGTCTTGTCCGCTTTTACTTTCCGCATTATAACTCTGATTTATAATTAAAGCACCAAGTAGTACGTTATTGCCTAACTGTCGAGATTACTCCAGTTAGAGGTTTGGATATTGATTTTTGAGATCGTCCAGACTTTTACCATAAGACTCACGAGCCAAAACGAAAAGTTGGTAGTATTTCGGTACCCTTTCTTTTTCACATGTTGCTAGCATGCTTAGTAGGTTTCAAACTCCTTGACACCTTAAGTGGGCAATTCTTTTCCAGGTGTCCAAGGTTTCCGCATTTAAAACACAATCTATTAGCATGCTTACTTAGCCCTTGAATTTTTTCGATGTATTCTACAAAGCTGGCATTAATATCCTGGAGGTGTTGCCAGAGTAGGTCATCTCGAAATATCTCAGAACTAAGAAGCTCCATGAGTTCTAATTTCTCGAGTGTATGTTGTCGTATGATTTCATTACGATGTACCTCGAGCAAATTTACAAGCTTATCAGAACCCAACAAATTCTGAATAAAGCATTGTACTTTTTGGTATATCAAATTGGCAGTAGACACAAACCAATTTTTTACGTACGCCATAACTCACAAGCCAAGATAAACACAGACAGTTACGTCTTTAATGTGTTCACCTGCTCTGATACCAACTGAAAAAGAAGGGGTACCGAAATACTACCAACTTTTCGTTTTGGCTCGTGAGTCTTATGGTAAAAGTCTGGACGATCTCAAAAATCAATATCCAAACCTCTAACTGGAGTAATCTCGACAGTTAGGCAATAACGTACTACTTGGTGCTTTAATTATAAATCAGAGTTATAATGCGGAAAGTAAAAGCACACAAGACACCAAACGTTTTTTAACGAGGAAACTGCCTTGCAGAAAAACCTCGGGACCTCGTCCAGTTTTGAACACCGCCCAGTACAAACTGACTACAAACACTAGCCTACTATAAGACTTCGGTCTGGGATGTAGCAGAGACCAACTCAAGCCCTCCAAGCGAATTGGCTACTGTCGCCTTCCTTACGTCTCTGGATCCCCCACAGATCGTCACGCACTTGATTCCCCTAGCTGACGTCCGTTACAGGCCTAGGAGTTGCTTTGACCGATGCCAAAGGCTTTTGTCAGCAATACTGGGTTTTAAACCAAAACTGTTGACTTATGGTGTAACTGTCCTCTATCAGTTTACCATAAACAAAGATGACTTCCTTCGGATTGTCAAATCCAGGTCATACGGAAATCTACTTCACAAATCGGGGCTGACACGCAAACCAACTTCGCAATGCCCAATCTGTATCTACCTCAGTTATAGATGAAGAACCACTTAAGGAACTTGTATAACTGGAGCCAACTAGGTCTTACAACACCGAGTGCAGCCGTGCGTTGC
>JAJJMA010212404.1:0-11740 GCA_023529015.1 Papaver nudicaule | reverse complement strand
TGTATGCCTTCTCTCCAAGGTAGCAGTGCTGCTTGGAGGGTAGATTGTTCATTGTATGTAAGTAGGTCCCGATTCTACTCCATCTAAACCCGTCACCGCGAAGTTTGTTCTTTCTGATACTCGCAGTATTTCGACCCGATTTTTCTGTAGCACATAGAATATTTAGGCACACGGTAGATTGGAGTTTATTTGTTACCACGGAATTATTTATCGTATCATAGAGCTTGTTGTTTCTGAGTAAACTTGGCTTTCTCCAGGGTAACAACATAGAATCTGAAAAGAAATTACCGCCTATTGACGAAGTAACTTCAGAAGCTCTGGCTGGCAAAGATCTAGAAAATATGCCTGAGGAGATTTCAGTCTCAGGCCCATCATCTCAGTCTTCTAAAAGGACTTTAGATGCCATAGGCCAGCCTCCTCGTTCAGAGATCTGCTCCATTTTGCAGTTTAATATTAGGGATCTAAGAACAAGCCGTGAAAAGAGGCTTTCAAGATTACAATCTTGTGGTTTCATGCATGGAAAAACAAACAGCAAAAGGTCAAATCCTGGAATTGATTCTTTTTTCTTTAAATAAATATGAAAAGACCACTTTTTGGTCTTCAGTGATATTCCTTTAAGTGCTCTTTTCCTTGTTTTGATCATGCTGTAGGTGCTATGCTGCTGCAACACTAGAGCTCTCACAACTAGATGATAATGAACGCAAAGCAAGATATCTAGCTGCTGCAACTAACGAGCTGGAAAGGCTATTCGATAAGAAAGATTTTAACAGAATGAAGGTTGGTAGACATAATTTTCTGATTGGTTACTATGATATTTATATTTTGAATTTATCATGTGAAACTGTTTTTTATGCCCAGTTTGATTGCTCGTTTTTATTATGTTGTATTTTTTATTTTGTTTTTAGATGCAAAGAATGATTTGTTGATCTAAACCTGGTTTACATTGTTCATCTCCTCTAAAACTTTGGAGGAGATAAAGTTTGGAATAGGATTGTACCAACTTTAGAAATTCTAAACTTAATAGCATGTTTTGCCAAAGCATCGGCTGGCTTATTACGATCCCTACTAATATGCTGACATATCCAGCTAAACATTACATAGATATAATCCAATGTCTTCAATAATTTTTTGAATCTGCCAACGTAGACTTGTGTGACATATCCACTGACTGCTGCTGGTACATCTTTTGAATCATTCTCTTGCTTTAGATGTTGCATCTTCAGGTTTTTGGCCCAGCAAACTGCTTCCAACAAAGCATCACACTCAGCTTCTTCAGCAGTCATATGTCCATTTCTGTTGTATTTTGACATTGGCGTAAAAAGTCATTTTTGATGACAACTTCTTGTTTTTGTTTTAGGTTATTGGGCAGTTCAATCTAGGGTTTATCATCGGAAAGCTAGAGCAGGACCTATTTATTGTAGATCAGGCAAGTTCTTTCTTATCCATGCAAAGCTTTCTCTAAGCTGGATAACATTGCTTATTTTCTACTGCAAGTTGATATATATGACAAAGGTTTAGGGTTGTCAACTTTAGCTATCGACGTACTGTCAAACTGCTGTTGTCAACTGTGGAAATCTCCTAGAGCATATCTAGCATCCATGACCTATATCGAGTAACGTCATTCGTTATATCTTTTGTGGTAAACACCTTCGTCTTCTGATAGATTTTTTGTAGGAATCACAACTGACGCTAAGATGATATATAGTAATGCTTGGGTTGTTCAATTCATTGCTTTAAAAAAAAGTTGATTCAGCTCTTCCATGAATCCATATCCTAAAACTATATGCCAGGTTCTTTATTCCGCTCTCCAATCGTTTGTTAGGATTCATTTCCGAGTTACAAATACATAAGTTCTAAGCATCACCAATATTGTCATCTGTGTAGGATACAAACGGAACTCTAGCTATTTGAAAGTAATACTTAAGTTTGTGCTTAATGTCAAGCATCCGACCTTAGCTCAGTTGGTAGAGCGGAGGACTGTAGTGGTTGCAGCTTAATCCTTAGGTCACTGGTTCGAATCCGGTAGGTCGGAATCTTTTTTATACTCCGCTTGATTGATCGATCCGCAGGGAAATTCTATAATCCCAATTTGTACTCTTAGTTTACTTCTCTTCTTTGTCAATTTTAAGAAAACCTACAAACTGTACTCTTTAAAGCAAGCACAATTATCTAATAGAATACTCTAAACATGTTTTTCTGTTATCACTTTTCAGCATGCTGCAGATGAGAAATTTAACTTTGAGCGAATGTCGCAAACAACCATCTTAAACCAACAGCCTCTGCTTCAGTAAGTAGTTTTCTGCTTTGATTATATTCATCAAACATGATTTCAGTGTGATGAGGTTGTGTTCATATTGTCTTGATTCAATCTGGCTTTCCAATTCATCTTTTAGGCCGATGAGGCTGGAGCTCTCCCCTGAAGAAGAAGTAATTGCTTCAATGCATATGGACGTAATCAGGTATCGTGTGTTCAACTTCGTCTTTTCCTTGCCAAATCTGTTGATTTGCATAGTAATCATGGTCCAGTTTTCTGTTTGGATCTTGCAAAAATGCTTTTTGAGTTCTTCTTTTGATGCTTGGTTTTGGCGTGGGTTCAAATCCCACTGTCAACATTAATTTCCCCAACTTGTTTGGGACTAGAGGCTTGTTGTTTTGATGCTTGGTTTTACTGACTGTATAATGTTGTTCATCTGATTACAAGGAAAAATGGGTTTTCTTTGGTAGAGGATCTGGGTGCTCCCCCAGGCCATCATTTTAAGTTAAGAGCTGTCCCATTCAGTAAAAACATAACTTTTGGAGCTGAAGGTACTCTTTATCCACGGCATCTATTATCATGTGAGTTTTTCAAGTTATCTGTATGGTTAATGAGGCTTGTACTAAGAGTTAGCGCACTTCATTCTTTGTAAACAGATGTCAAGGAGCTTATATCAGCCCTTGCAGATAGTCAAGGGGATTGCTCAATTGTAAGTAGCTACAAATTGGACACAGCAGATTCTATTTGTCCACCAAGAGTACGTGCAATGCTGGCATCCCGGGCTTGCAGATCATCTGTTATGATAGGTGATCCACTGGGAAAGAATGAGATGCAGAAGGTAGTACCATTTATTTCTTATATCCAGTTGGTCATGTTCTTTGGATAGCATGATCATGTATCAAGCTTTAAAAAAAGGTTCAATGAATCACACATCTTTTTTGGGCTCAGATTTAGAAATACGTTAAATTGATTGTTGCACAAACTGATTATCTTTATTTTGTTGTTTTTAGATACTTTCGCATCTGGCAGAGCTCAGATCCCCTTGGAACTGTCCGCATGGTAGACCAACAATGCGTCACTTGGTCGACTTGACAACTCTCTACAGGAAGGAAGAAGACTTCGATGATTGAGTGAGACGAAACTATACTAATGGAACTGCTAACCATCACTCCTGCCAGTTGGTAAACAAATTTTTGTGAAACTTCAGTTTCATGTTTGTTTGTTTTATCCAGGCCTGGAATTTTCGGTCTGCATAGTAATTTGTTTGTATATCATTTCTAAGTGTCCCGGTACTCTTTTAAAGAAAGCTGATTCTGGGGCATCGGAAAAAAGTGATGCCCTCAGTTTTTACTTCAAATGTCCAGCCGAATTATAAGGGGCTGTCAAAAAATCGTGAAATGACTAAGTTATCCTTATACTAATTTATACTAATTCTTACCCAAATTTACCCCACCCTAATTACAAACATAAATACTTATATCCCACACAAAAAAAATCAAAACCTAAAAATCAAAACATCAAAATTTCTCCCCTCTCTTCTCCTCTCCTACTTCTCTTTTCTTCACCATTTTCTCTTCCACATTTTTCATTTTTGAGTTTTTTATCATGGATAGAACCAACACTGATGCAACAATGGAGCAGCAAAGGTAAGCATCCAAACCCACTCTTTTGTTATTGATTTTGGTGCTAAAACTAGGTAAGATTCACTCCATGAAAATCGAAACTCGAGTTTCAGAACTACTTACGGCTGGCTATTAGAGCCGTAAGTCCCTCTTACGTCTCGCATCTCAAGAACAGCTAGCCGTAAGTAGTTTGTTAGGTAAGCCATTAAAGCTCCAGATCCAAGCCGTAAGTTCATTTTACTAGACGTAACTTAGTTACGTCTCATTTCGATGCTTAAGTTACCAGCCGTAAGTTTCTGTAAACCAAATTTTTTTTGTCGCAAGGTTACAGGCCGTAAGTGCAAACTTAGCAGCCGTAAGTTTAGTTACGGCTGCATATCTATTTGGCTTAGTAGCCGTAAGTACACTGACAACCAATTTTCTCACATTTCTCTGCCATATTTTGCGCTTCAGAGAACCAGAATCAAGTGCCGTGGTTGCACCAACTGAAATAATGCAAGTAGAGATTCCTGAATCCAGTGTTGTGATTGAACCAAATGAAACTAGCCAAGTTATTGAGGAACTTCCACAAGAAGGTGCAGAAAGGGAGTATCTTCCTGCCATAAGATCACCAATTCGTAATATTCTACCACTATTGGGTGATGACCCTGATCCTGGCCCCAGCTATATCCCTTGCACTTGTGACCTTAATGAGCGACCAATCCGTAATCTTCGACGCAAGAGAGTTGGTGAGGTGGACGACGTTCCTTGTCGCAATAGAATTTGTGTTGCTGTAGAACGTCTTCGTCCACTTGTCGAGGCGAATGGCGGACCGAGCTTTGAACTAATCCGCAGCCGAACATGGTTTGGAACTGGAAATGTTAGTTGATTTTGATTATGTGTTGAGTACGGTTCTTCTTTTATGTTATGTGTAAACCTAAACATCTATGGGTGAACCAATTATGTGTTTTAATGGTTGAATATTAGTAGTTGTATCATCTATATTTGAAATTAGTAGTTATGTTGTATTTACTATTTACACCCGCAGGAACAACCCATGCTCTCTTTTTGCACCCCAATTGGCCACATGTGCGGAACACACGCGTGTGCAATAAAACCTTTAATAAAAAGCCAAAGGGGCTTCTTCTTTTTTCTTTTTCTTTCTTCTTCTTCTTCTTCTTCTACGCCTCCTTTCTCTCTTTGTCTTCTTCTCTTCTATTTCCTCGTCTCGCTTAATTGGCGATTACGAATACTTTCATCGGCGATTAAATTCTATAAAAGCATGACGAAGAAATCAAAACCAAAGGAGGGGGAAGAACCCACTCGACCAAGAGCGGTTTTCTCCGAAAACCCACCGCCACTATTAACCCCTCCACTACAACCGCCTCCACAATTTCAATCCAACCCCGAAATGGTCTCCCAAATGTAAGAATTGAATACCCATCTCTCCAATTTCAGTTTTTATTTGTTAGATTTATTTTTCGAAATGTAACTAGGGCAACATTGCGGTTACAGTGTTACTTACGGCTACTTAGGTTTTCACGTTTGTAGCCGTAAGTTTCTTTAGTGAAACCAAAGTTGTATCGGAGAGTTAGTAGCCGTAAGTGGTAATTATCAGCCGTAAGTATAGTTACGTCTCCAAAAAATTTTGCCTTACCAGCCGTAAGTACTCCTGTAACTTTTGGATACCAAATGTCAACTAGTTACGGCTACTAATTGCTTATAACTTTCAGCCGTAAGTTACTTACGTCGACTTTCGATAGGGGTAATTGTAGCCGTAGGTTAGTTACGTTTTGCTTCTTCAACCCTTATGTAGCCGTAAGTAGTAATTTATTTCCTTGGTTATGTTGTTTCAAACAGTCGTTGTTCACCAAATGTTTACCACAGGCGGAAGAAAAAGGGAGCTAATGACCTGACCCCTGTTGCTTCCCCCCCCAGCTCGTGGGGGTGTTAATTTGCACGCCGGCAACAGAGGTGCAAGGGTAGGGGTATGTGAGGGAGGAAGTGGGAGCGGTGAACATATTTTGGAGGATGTTGCTCCAATTGATGATGCTGTAGTTTCTGAGGAACCACCACTAAATTTGTTATTGACACAAGCAAGCTCGCCTGAACATCCAGCACAAGCAAGCTCGTCTCAACATCAAGAACAGGCAAGCTCGTCTCAACATGTAGCACAAGCTAGCTCGTCTCAACAGCCACCAAACGAAAGGAAGGAGAGAAAGAAAGCTGGACCTAGACACCAAAAAATTCCAAAGGACGGGTTTTTACCACCAAAGGAAGACGGCAGACTTTGGGGTGAGGCGGAGGATCCAAGTGTGTTAATTGGTTACGAGCATTCGTGGGCCGCACAAGTTTGTAAGCAAGCGGTATGAATCAATACTTTTCCCACTTTACTATAATCTTACTTTCAAAATCTAAAATTTAAACGTTTTGTATTTTAGGATCATAAAGATGCAGTTGTGCTTTTGAAGCACCAAAAGGCCGGGGTTTGGTCCATTGATGAAGAATCACCAAAGGTTAAGGCTCTGGTTAAGGCTTCAGCATTGTGGCCTGGCATTCAGAATTCTCAGGTTGTCCATGACAGTATTGTCACTGCCGCTTTGAGAGAGAGATACTGTCCTGAAACCGACACCTTTCATTTTGGATTCGGCGAGATGAGTCTCCTCTTGGACGATATGTGGTCCATTGCCGGCCTCCAAAATGAAGGCAAAGCGGTTCACGAAACCAACTAAGAAAGAAGCATCAGAAGATAGAGTGGTTGAGGGAGCAATTAGACGACTTAGATGCATCCCAAGTGGTGTTTGATCCATACATGCGTATAGACCCGGAAACGGGGGATGACAAGCGTGAGCTTTCACCACTTGCTGGCTATAATGGGCCTATCTATCATCCTCATGGGTTTGTCATGACTAATCCTAGGCGATGTCTCCGTCAAATTGGTTTTGTTCAGACTGTTGTTCGTCATGAGAACTTCAAATTGCAACCAATAGAGGATGGTACTAAAATTGAAAACAGCCACATCAAGATGGTCTATTCTCCAACTCCATCAACGGACGTATGGAACAATCGTCACCAACCACAATACAACATCCAAATGGGCGAGCTGATTCCTGAATTGGGCACAAAAGAGGCCACCCCAGATTATTTGCCATGGTTCCACAAGTGGGGTCATCCTTATGTGATCAACCACGATCCGGAAGCAATCCGCATCATCGAACAAGAGAAAGCCAAACTCAAGAAGGCCGTTGAAGGGAAGGGGAAGAAATCGTTGGAGTTGTTGGGTAAAATGGCCAAAATTGGGGTAAGCACACTATAAATTCATCATAGTTATGATTCATTGGTCTTAAACTAATCCTACTTATGTTATTTGCAGCAAAAACGAGTGCAAATGTTGGTAAAGAGCATGTGCGCCCACATCTCCAGTGGCAAATCTTTGAGTGTAAGTAAACAGGAAGTTCTCAAGAACCAAATCCAAGGAATTCATGACCTCGTGAATCCTCATCTTCTCGCCAGCCTCCTCAAGTATCGGATGAAGAAGAATATATTGATGAAGAGGAGGTTATTGAACAACGTCGAACTCGAGGTGGTGGTCCTTACATTGGTGAACCAAGAGGTAGTCGTGATCAAAATGATGGTCCTCGCACTCGTGGGGGTAGAGCTGGACCAAAAGGCGGTGCTGGAAAAGGCAAAAACATGCTCATAAGTGAAAAACTTATGCCCATTATGAGTGAAAAACTTATGTTATGAATCTGGAATTTATTTTAGCTTGTTTTGGATATTAGGTATGCTTTTGTTTATGGATGAATGTGTGGTTTTGTTATATTGGGAAACTTGGGTGTTTACTTATGTTATGACTTGGGTTTGATAGGTGTAAGGCATCTATGTATGTTAAAAATTAGCATTGTTTTATAGTTACAGGAGTAGTTACGGCTACTGAAAATACCCTGGTACCAGCCGTAAGTCAAGTTACGGCTATACTTTCCCAGACGTAAGTCAAGTTACGGCTACTAAGTCAAATACTGGTACCAGCCGTATGTCAAGTTCAGGGACAAAGTTTGAGTTACAGGAGAACTTACGGCTACTAATCCCAATACTGGTACCAGCCGTATGTCTGACAAAGTTCAGTGAACCTTGTGTCGCGAGGTTTCCAGCCGTAACTACTCTTATCCAAGCCGTAACTAAGCTACGTCTGGTTAAATTTTATCGATGTCAGCCGTAAGTTGAAATGCAAATTTCCAAATTTTGTATACTAAAGTATTAAAGTTATTGTATAGAGAGTCTCAACGGCTCTTTTTTGAAAAGCTTAGAGCCGTTGGACATTTTTTCCTATAAAACCCAACCATTTTTTCAGAAAATTCTCACATTCCAAAAACAAACTCTTTTCTTTTGTTGCTCAATAACCTCTAGCTCTTTACTCTAACTTTTGTAACCTAAAAATGGCTTGCCGAACTGTTGCTGGTTCAAAGTTTACACAGAAGGAAGATGCTTGTCTTTGCGCAAACTATGTCATTCACTATCCGACAAAAGAGCAATTTAAGGCTTTCAAGGGGAACTTGGAGTGGGGCTTGCCTCCTGAAACCTGGTGGGACATTACACAGGATTTTTGGACAGAAACCAAAAATCCAATGACGCGCAAAAAGGTTGTGCTGATGCTGCGATGGTCTAAAATTCAAAGACGGGTTCGTGAATTCATGAAACTAGTGGCATTCATCAACCGATGTTGCCGTTTTGATGGTGAAACCGATGAAGACATTGTCAAGAGGGCTCTAACGGAATGGACTCGATGGCACAAAAAGGAGTTCAAATATGAAGCTCATTATAGGCAATGTAGGAAGTTTTTTGTGCAACTTTACGGTAGCAATGGTGACTTGATATAAGTAAGTCGTGATGGTGGTAAAAAATAATATGTAAGGCATCTATGTGGTAAAAAATAATATGTAAGGCATCTATGTATGTTGAATATTATTAAAAATTTGAAGTTACAGGAGTAGTTACGGCTACTGAACTTACCCTGGTACCAACCGTAAGTACAGTTACGTCTACACTTTGCCAGACGTAAGTCAAGTTACGGCTACTGAAATCAGCTGATTTTAAGCCGTAAGTAGGTGGAATTTCATAAATCATATCTCCAAAAAGTGAAGTGTTTGCCAAAATAATCCAAAATACATTCATCATCATGTTTCAACAAAAAAAACAACAAAAAACACAACAAAAAACACGTATCACTAACAAAAAACATGTATCACCAACATCTTCAAGCTTCTTTTTCCTCTTCATCCAAATCTCTCAACGGTTCTTGTGGTTGTTGGGCTCTTTGCGACGCTTTTATTGCATCCCAAGTGTTCATTTCTGTCTCGTATTGTCCACACCATTCCCTAGCTATCACTTTGTTCAACGTTGTAGGGGACAACGGTGGTAATGGGCAACCATCTTCTAACTTAAGCCCTATGAAATGACATCCTCCAATTTGTGCAATCACAAGACGGCGAGGCTTGCCAAGATCTCCATGTTCTTGACTATACCTCGCATAGCGGGGAGTGTACGTGTTATTACCACCACGGGAGAAGTAGTGAACAACGCATTTGAATTCATCGGCAATCAAGTGCCCGCATTCCGGAAATGCCATCCAATTCCCCCTTGACATAAGATCACCTTCCCCGATGAGTCTCCTATTCATTGCCTCTAGTCTATCATTGTCGTCCCCGGGACCCAACAACAAATAGTAGTAAACATCCGGCTCTCTATTTAATCTTGCATGCAACAACATCCTAACATAGGTGGGTTGGTTCACCCCGGAAAAGGGTCCTAGTTGTTCCGATGTAACATGGTAACCACAATTTCCATCGCCCTCTACATCTTCCATGGAGATTATATAGTCATGAATTATAGAGGGAAGTTGCTCCATCCACTCATAATAAATCATGTGGTAAGGCCTATGAATGTTTCCATGTTCATCCAAAGGGGTTCTATACATTCCACAAGGTTCGCGACGTACCTCCTTCCCATGCTTAAAAACCCTCCTATTGTCAAGCTCTTCAACAACCACATCCGGGGTGCTCCTCTTCTTCACTACCGGGGTGCTTCTCCTCTTAAAAACTTTGATTGGTAGCCTTACTATTGTTTGTTCGGGGGATGTTGCCACACCCTTGCCTTTGCCCATCACATCTTTATCCTTCACATTCCCTTTTGTTGGAGTGGCAACCGTTGGAATCTCCTTCACATTGGGTTGACGACTTGTTGAAGCTTTTTCCGTTGGAGGTCGTTTACGTTTGTTTTTGTTGACAAATGCTTGAAGGGTGCATTCCATGTCGTCTAAACCATTTACCTCCTCCAAGCTCTTCATCATCTCGAAGTCTTCACTCTCTCTTTGCTTCATCAACTCAATGCCCGAGGGGTCTCTTGTCTTTGACGCAATATTTCTCTCTCTTGCATTCGCACGAGCAACTCTCTTTGGAACCTTGGTGTTAGGCCTACCCCTACCATCCTTCTTTTTATCCGGTTCAAAAAGATCACATCTAGTGTGTGCATGAGCCCATTTTCGATACCGTGCGCACCAAGATTGCCTTTGTCCCACATTCATGTCCTTCCAATACTCCCTCGTTGCTTCATATTCATATGTCTCATTAAACTCTCCCCCAAAATCGTCGTCGAAGACTTGTTCTTGGAATGAAAGTTGCCTCCAAAATGGATCGATCTCGCTAATTGGGACCACACCATCCGTGAAAGTCGCAAATCTATGGCAACATGGGAGTCCCATGGATGACATGTTGGGACAAATACACAAATTGGGGTCGAATTCACCATAACGAAATTTCTCTCGTTCCTTCATGACTTCCTCGATAGCCCAATGGGACACAAAATGGGTGATTCCTTCGAGACAAGGTTCGTTAAGGTACTTGGTGTGCATATTCATTCGATTATGTTCAAAAGCTCCCTTAATCGTATCTAAAAGATGTTTAAAATACCTTTTCATGGCATTGTAAACCTTAACAAATCCACCATCACCATTTAAAAGATGTTTTTTGAACCGGCCATGACAAGACTCCACGGAACTTGTTGCTTGGTTCTTGTAGTGCTTGCGTTGATTGGTGAAAGCCGCGACAAACCGATGCCTATGAGGGACAAACCATTCCTCCTCCAAGTACCTTTTAACTTCGGGGATACGACTCCAATAGCTCAACATCTCACTTGCCTTCTCTTCATATTCCTTGATTGTGAGTGCCCAAACTATATCATCCCATTGTACCAAGAGTTTTGCCCATTCATCTTTGTTGAACTCTTCCAATTTTTTCAACTCCTCTAACCTTTCTTTCATTTTCGCTTCCGGTAGTTTCTTAGCTTTGATGTACTCTTCTTTCATTGTTGGTGCGATAAGAGGCTTGCACTTTACTTGTACGCTATTCCATGCGTGAAAAGTGCAAAGCATGTTGTGAGCATCCGGAAAAACACTATTGATCGCATTCATTAAGGCTTGCTCTTTGTCGGTAATGATGACACCCGGATAATGATTTACATGGTATATATACTTCAATTGTTGCAATGCCCAAACATAGCTTTCCTCGGTCTCGTCCATCATATAACAAAAGCCGATGGTAAAAGGTTGCTTTGTGGAAGTTTGACCAACTTAATGCAAAAGAGGTAGACAATACTTATTAGTCTTGTAAGTACAATCTAACAATAGAATTTGGTGATTGCACCGTGCCAATTTTATGAATTCCGGATGAGCAACAAACATGTGGGTCACTTTGTGGTCCGCGTCCTCCTCGAAGTAACAAGTGAATTTGTCTTTCAAAGCTTCATAAAGTTTTTGTTGCATATCGGACCTACCTTGCCATTTAATTCTCTTTGCTCTAGCGGTGGCGTTGTAAATTGTTCTCAAATTCGA
>JAJJMA010212391.1:0-12973 GCA_023529015.1 Papaver nudicaule | reverse complement strand
ACCACAGAATCATGTTAAATAACTGTATGTATGGGTAGATCTGATGGATGTGGTACTTCATGTACCTATGCAGATTTTCTACTCGTACATTAACGAACAAGAAGGTTCAGCCAATTTTGGAGCGAGCGGGCATCTTCTATGCGGTGAAGGCGACTGGGAATTTAAAAATATATAAAGATGCCAGTGCTATTGTTACTTCCCTCCTTCGTTGGTGCAGAGCGACCAAAACTTTTTTGATGAGTTGGGGCGAGTTCACCATTTCCTTAGAGGCGGTTGCTGCTTTATACCACCTTCCAGTGTTGGGGAATCTTCCAGACAGCTACTCCTCGTCTCATAATGTAATGATTGAAGTCTTGAACATGAAGATTCAAGAATTGCAAGTGGCTAAGGCTTCCTCAAGCGAAATTTATATAGAATGGACTCGTCATTGGTACGTAGGCGGTGCGAGTCCCGCTGGTGGCAAGCCCGAGAGCACCCTTTGTATTGCGGCATTCCTGGTACTTTGGTTGTCTAAAGAAATTTTTACTGACGCTCCCCTGGGTACCTTGAAACCCCATGTTGTCCCTTTGGCTGTTCTCCTGGCTCATGGTCGAAGTTTGCCTATCGGTAGCCTATTTCTCGGTTCTCAGTACGCTCAGTTTGACGCTCTAATCCGGGATATGTCGGTGTCTGGTGTTAGTAGGGTTAGCACCTACTTAAATACCTCATTCCTCTAGGTAGTCTTGTGGGAGCACTACGAAGCTCATAGACCTACAAATGCCCCTGGTTTGGGTAAGAAACTGAATGACAGTCCTCGAATCTTGCAGTGGATCACCAAATTGCCCACTTCCTCTCCAAAACTGGGAGATTTGCTGGATGAAGAAAGGAACATTAATTTCCGTCCGTGGTACACCAACTCTTCTCCCAACATTGTCCAGCCTATAACTTTCACGGATGCGCCTGGTATTGAGATACGATCAGGGCCTCAAGAGTCGAGTGGTCTCGCTGTCGGGTAGGCTATCTTTATTAACAGCAGCACTCCTGGTTACATCCTTGGCTACTTTCGCGGGGAAGAGGTGGTGATGCCTTATAATATCGACAGAGCAGCGAGAGTGATGGGTTTCGATCAAGACGTCCCGCGAGGTTGCTCCCCATGCCTTCTGTAGCGGAGTTGCGAGCTTTGCTTGATGTGTCACTTCATCCAAATCGTCGTTTTCCTTCTGTTTACCGTCACAGACCGACGAGGGTGACTCCTGAATATCACGAGTTTTGGAATGGCAATCTTGAAGTCCTCCATGGTTTCGTCAGCGGTCAGGGAACCCCTCAGGTATGATAGCTTGATTGTAATCTGTTCTTGATTGTTAGATGTCCCTCTCTTTATTATTTGTTATTCTTCCACATGTGAGCCCAGCTCCGAGTCCCCAGTTGGACGACGTAACTACTGTTCGAGGCACCAGGAGAGAAAGGCCTAGGATGAGGCTTCCTAGAGGATATGTTCCCCAGACAGCAGTAGATGAGCTTTCTGTTGATGACGAGGATGACGATATGATGGTAATGAGTTCTTTGCCACTGCAGAGGTTATTTTATCTCCACGGTAATGTTCAGCGAGGGTCTCATTCTTATGTTTTCTTCTTGCAGATGAATCGTCCAGGAGACAACGAACCCATAGAGTCTTTGAATGTTGATGACGGGGATTAGGAGGTACTTGAGAGAGCTGACAATTGTTCACCCCTTCGTGAGGCGTTGAGTACCGGCACGGTAAGTGGCTCGCGTCCCTCCTCCTTGTTTTCACTAAGTAATAAGATTTTAGGAGTATTCCTTCTGCCAGTCCCCTTTCTCGTTCATCCCCTTAGACTCTTCACGAGTTATTGGTTACTAACCCCTTTTTTTTTTTTTTTGGTTCTCGAAGGGAGCCCGCAGGTTCGTGCGCGATGAGATGATGATGACCAAGGGCGCTGATGATCTTCATGCGGATCCTTCCACTAACGTCACTACGGGTATGCCTTTGGATGACAATATAGATGACGAGGTTGTTGATGACGGTGATACTGAGGAGATCGAGGACTCCGGCTCCGAGGACACTATTGACACCGAGATGAGGGCTATCGAGGCTAGGATGCGCGCCCTTTACCCGAATCTTGGTGTTACGTTTCCCCTTATGAGCAGGGTCAGATCTAACCAGGTGGTCGTCGGTGCTTTCGTCATACCGCAAGCGTACCGAGACATGTATACGCGTATTTGGAGGGAGTTCGGGCACATCGCCAGAGAAGGTGCAAACCGTGCTTTGGCGGAAGGCTTCGTTGGGGTCTTGTTGGAGCGGATTGCTGAGATGCGTGAGTACTCCATGCGTAGGGTTGAACCAGAGATGTTGCGGGATTGGGAGGATGTTATAGCTGCTGCTGAGTCTGAATCTTTTAATGTGGCTTGGCTCCGGGAGCGGTTCGAACATCGAAAGTGTTCCAAGTTTCAGGCTGATGCTGTTACAGATGATGTTCTCGCCATGAAAGAAAAGGAGGTTTCTGAATTGGAGGCTAGGTTCGAAGAAGAGTGGGACGCGCTTTACAAGAAGAGGGATGCCCGTGAGAAAGCTGGTGTTATCGTGTTATGGTTTCGTTTCTGGACTCATTGTCTAGGAAATGTTTTTTTTATTCACTTGAAAGACAATGAGGGAGTGGGTTTCATGTTTTGATTACATATGGCAGACCTATATATACATATATTTTTTATATAACTAAGGATTAATCAAGGTATGCTTTAACCCATCATTTCTTTATTGTTGACATATCCTTGTATCCATCTCTGACCGAAATCAGCTTGTAATACTCGTTCAGCATAGACCTTGCGACTATGTAGGGTCCTTTGGGTCTCTCTCCCCTTCGGCGAGCTATCTTCATTACCCATTCCCCTATTTTGAAGTCTCTATTGCTAGTCGATGGAGTTCTGGGTTTCCAGAACTTCCTGCGTGGGAGTGGCTTTCGAGAGCAGTTGGTAGGCTGTTCATTCCTGGCGTTTCCGTCTCCCATGCTCAACTTACTAAATAGTACGCTAAGGGTGTCACAACTAGGGGAAAGGGTTACCCATTTCTAAAGTATTGAGCAGGGTGTGTAGTCCATTCGTACCTTGTGATAAGAGCTACGTCAACCTTTCGCGGTAATGTAATCCCTGTTGATTCCTCTTCGAAGTCTGTCGAGGCTCCCAGCACTCCATGCAGAGATATTGTTGCTATTTGGGGGTCCTCGGGTTGAGTTGAGGCTTCTGGCGGGGTTGTAGTCCCGTTGAGCAGGCTTCGGTTGTTGTTGAACCAAGGATGGCCGAGAATCATGTCGTACTCCAAACTTTGTGTGACAACGTAGAGTTCAGCCTCCGTCTGTACTTCGTTCACCTTCACTCGTAGAGTTATTCGTCCATAGGTCACCACTGACCTTCCTTCTGGATCCCCCAACGTCGTCGGAGAATGGGTGACATCGTGTAGTGAGATCCCTGCAGTCTCCAGTGTCGTGGCGGAGATGATATTAATTTTCGTTCCTGGGTCCAGCAACATGTTGGGAAATTCGGTGTCACACAGACACACAGTGGTGAAAAGTCCCCAACCCTGTCTGGCTAATAGTCCCCAGTCATATTTCACCGAAGGTTTGTTTTGAGCTGGCGGGTGTGGATCCTTTCTCTCTTCCAGCGGCAGTCGCCTCCCTGACACCACGTAGTTAAGTGCCGTAAACATATCTTTGCATTGGGGCTTCGAGAGGCAAGGAACTTCACATAATTGGTGCATTAGACTTTCCACTCTCTGATTCACGGTCTCTTTGTGGACAGTGAAAGTTTGGATGCGCGGAGGCCCTTGATGTGGTTCGTGGGAGCACGCCTTAGCTTTGAGGATACGATTTCTGAGGATACACTTGAAGCTGTAACACTGGCTGTGGCGTGACCGATTCTCCTATGATAGTGACAATACCGGGGGTGTCCCATTTCTTCGGTAGTGGGAACTCTTAAGACTTCGAGCAATTCCACGAGTTTGTCTCGAATCCAGGAGTCTAGTAGCTCTCTTGCTTCCCTTGTTGAGACGTCGTTCAGTAAGTCGATCTCACCTTGTTGTCGTCGTGAGCTTTCCTCCGTTGGATCCACGTCCCCTCATCGTGGTTGTTGGAATTGAGTCATGTTCCCTGTGTTCAGAAGGACGTTCTTCTGTTTTTTTTTTTTTTTTTTTTGTCATATGTCGAGATTGATCTCCCAGGCATAAGGGCCTTTTCGGTCTCGTGAAGTTTTCTATATTTCAGCAGTTGAGCTCTTTCCTTCAAGGTAGGCATTATGGTGACCGATCGTGCTGCTGCTTCCTGAAGCTCAGAAAGAGTCTGGAATTGGAGATCCTCCAGGAGAGCTCGATAGATAGCGGTCATGGTACTGGTGCAAAATGAAAAGGCGAGGGTACCGAGTACACCTGAAAAGACGAGGGTACCGAGTACACCACCAATCTTTTATTTCAGCCCACCTATAAGTCAAACCTTGACCGGTTCCTGTAATCAAGAACTCAAGAACAAGATCTCCTTCAGATCTGATTGATTCACACGAGGGAGTTAATACAAGAATCCGAAAGACTATGTCAACCAACCAAGTACGATACTTTAATTATAAATGATGACTCAAATATAATGCAGAAGTAAAGTAAGTACACACAAGATTTTGTTAACGAGGAAACTACAAACTCGTAGACAAACCCCGGGACCTAGTCCAGTTTTGAATACTCTTAAGAATTAAGCCGCCAACACACCTACTCTCAGACTTGGACTAGCTGGTGCAGACAATTTGACCCTAATACGACTATTAGTCACAATGATTTCCCCTCAGTATTCTTACGCCTCCAACCACAGCAAGGTGGTCACGCACATGTACTCCCCTACGCAAACAGACGTCCTTTACTGTCTTACGCAAGAGTTGCCTCACAGCCCGTCGCGAGGACTATCGCTACCCGACCTCCAATCAGACGATTACAACCTTATGGACAACAACCAAATAGCGGCAGGTCAAATCGCTAGATGATATCCTTGGTAACTAACATATATTTCACCGAAGTCGTTTCACACCAAGAGCGAGGATATTGAGTTTACTTAGGCAATAAACACCTCGAGATACCGAAAGAGCAACCTTGTCATCCCAGTTGGAATCAAGCAGATAGATGTAGCAAGTACGATATGATATGACCGTGAAGAACGATGTACCTGCAAAGAACAAATCAAATAACAGCGATCTTGATTTCACTCAATATCTATAGTTTAGGCACACAAACCGAAAGCGGCTTGCTGACAAATCCAGATTAATAGATAAAGAGTATGTTCTAATCACAACGATCTTGAGTGGCCTTATAACAGAAGAGAAGAACCATATAATAAACAAGATCGCAAGGTTTGATAGACCTGATAGAACAGAACACAAGTACAATACAAAGAATACTAGTAAACATAAACTAGTTTCCCGTAAGAGGTACTTTTAGGCTTCTCGATCCCTAGAGAAGACTTTCACGCAATTCTAGACCGAGAACAAAAGCTCAAAGGTAACTGAAAAGAAAAGCGACAAACACAAGCTTACAATTCCGAACAAGAGCTTTGAGGGATAAAACTTTAAGGAGAGATACCACTCCTATTTATATTGACTAAGGCTTAGCTTTGAAATGAGGCAAACTTAATTTCGGAAATTCCACAAAGCACATTTACATATTAATTCCGAAATTCCTCATTTAGTCTCATAGCATTTAATGAGAACTAATACTCTAGCATTTTACATTTAAGAAAAATATATTCCATAAAGAAAATATATTTTCGAAAGATGTTTAACCAAGAGGAATCAAAGCAAATAATATCTTAAGTTATATTTGGATATTTCTTTTAATTCGAAATATAGCGCTTA
Source organism: Papaver nudicaule (assembly GCA_023529015.1). Classification (NCBI taxonomy): domain Eukaryota; kingdom Viridiplantae; phylum Streptophyta; class Magnoliopsida; order Ranunculales; family Papaveraceae; genus Papaver; species Papaver nudicaule. Next base: position 7,099 of record JAJJMA010212391.1, on the reverse strand, counting down.
CCAAATATGCTCCCTGGGAAGAGCTCAATTCGAAAACGTGTCCTTTGTTTCGAAAATCTCCTTAGATATTATTACTTCCAAATGTCGTCACCAACTTTAATAATGTCGACATTACTTCCTTGGTATTGCTGTGCTAACCAGACGAACCTAGGTGGAAGTGGGATCTGGTCCAACGTGGTTCAACGTTCCGCATAAACGTATCATAACAGACGTGGACAAGCCTTGTGTGTTAAGCTTAAGTGAACACTTAGGGTCAGACATTCTGAATCACGCAAATAGATATACCATTGGAAGTACAGTGCGAGATTCCACGAGTAACTAGCAAAATGTTAAATCTCCTGAATTCTTGATTCCAATATAGATGTCACGTTAATGATATCCAAGAATTCAAATCAAAACATCAAATGAATAATCAAATGAATATTTGATCGAGTAGTAATCATACGAAGATATTAATCACGTACAGTATTGATCAGAAATCATGTGTCTACTTATTTGAAGCGACTAACCATATTTCTGATGATGACTCAATCTCACTTAGTTGTACATTGAAGATGAACGAATTCAAACTCAAACCGAGAATATCAAACTCATTAATTCGTTGAAGCACCAATCAAAAAGGTAGAGTTTAAACTTCGAAGTTACGCATTCTGAGTCAACCATATTATGGTTTCGAAACGTACATCTGTTTTGGCAGAAACCAAATTAAGGTTTCGGAACCTAAAGTTCATTATATGACCAGAACCATATTAAGGTTCCCAAATCAAGTTTTCATATAGCGAAACCTAAAGCTTGGTTTCGAAATCTAGATTATGTTTAACAAAACCTTGGTTAAGGTTTCGAAACAAGAAACACATATTAAATTCTCCACAAATGTTTGGTGTCGTACTTGAGAGTCCATGTGGTCGAGAATCGTTTCAGCATCACACCTTTTTAGCCTCGACGCACAGGAATATATTTCCCGGTTCACATAAACCTTTAGGAAACCCCAGGGTCTTTTCGACCATTAGGAATATACTTGAGAGTTCATGTGGTCAAGACACATTGGCCTCGATTCTCAAGTCACTGTAAGCCAACAAACATAGTTACGAATCTGTGTTATCTCATTGGTCACAATTATTTAGTTTCAGACCAATACCTTATGAATATGAAAACCAGTTTATGGTTTCGAAATCAACGTTTAGTTTTACCAAAACCTACATTGAGGTTTCGAACATTGAAAATTCATAAGTTGAGATACACAAATATGGTTTCGGAATCCAGAAGTGAGATATGGCATACAAGATGTTCATATACAGAATCAAATGAATGATTCAGAACTTCAGTATTCAGAGCCAATCCATGACGTAGTATTCGAATTTCAGAACATCAGTATTTCGAGTCTACACAACATAAGTGTGAGTCACGATCTCTCTTACATTGGCTAATAAAAGTATATGCAATCAATCCCACAGAGCCGGACTAGGTAAGAATAGGTACAATACTATGATGGATCAAATCTCGTAGTACTACCGAGATAACATCACATTGCTATATCCAACTCGAAAAGGTTTTAGGAAAAACCTTTATATTAACTTAGAGACGAAGAAGAAAATAAAGCTCTAAGCAATATGGAATGTCATAACTACGACACAAATACCGCAAGCGGTAAATTGGAGTTATCATAAGACACACTGATCAAAAGTGATCAAGTCATAACGTGAAGCTCAAGCTGAGAGTTATGTTTATGTATTTTGTGGCACAAGTGTAAAAGATAATGGGATCGCGTTATTTAGATTCACTAACCTGTTGAATGATGAAGCCGGATGTCTTCGTTTGATCTTCAGTCTTTCTTCAACTCTTCAACTAGTGATTCTAAATCCTACCAAAATCTTCCACAACCTAAAGCTAACTCTCACATGACTTCACCTAATTGTGTGTTGTTTAGCGGTCGAGTTTTGATCGCTAAAGTTGACAACTAAGCTTGACATATCAACACTTAGTGAGGTTGACCGAGCCATGCTCTAACACAAACTTCCACCAGCTGTGGCTCTGTTATGTCTGGAGTCCAGCATCCAAGGGCTTGTTCTCTGAATCTCTTTACGTAATTGTTGGGGCATTCACCGGTCTTTTGATGCATCTTGCTAAGATCAGAGAGTGTTACCCTCCCGAAGAGGTATTCTTTGAAGAAAGCGTTCACTAATTCACTCCAGGTACGTGTGGTCTTCGGCGTGAGACGAGTGTACCACTGGTAGGCTTTTCCAACGAGAGACTTCAGGAATTCGTTGAGCCTTAAGGTGTGACTGTACCCATACTCTTTTAGAGTTTCTACGAAGCGCGAAACGTGTTCACGTGCGTTACCATTTCCATCATATGTTGGAAAGGAGGAGGCGGTATAGTCTTGCGAAAGCTCCTAGGTTGATGGAGTGAGGATTTGGTGGCAGGGAACCATAACCTTCTCCTGTTGTTTTTGCCGCGAGTCTTCTAAGCTATTGACGGTAGTGCAGAGTGATTCATCTCTCGTTCGTGCAATGATTCTCTCCACCACTGGGACGGTGGGAGTATTTGGTAATTTCTCTACAAGGGAATTGAGGTAGGTCGCAATTTCCATTAGGGCGACAGTGATGTTCACCTGTTGGTTGGCGAGGATGTCTTGTCGTCGGGACATTTCTTCCATAGTTAGCACGTTCTTGCTTTCCCCGTCGTTTGTTTGGGTATTGGTCGATGGTGGGTGATTGGTGCCGGAGCCTGTCGCTTTTATAGAGTTTGAGGCTGGGGTATTGATGTGAGGGTCAGGTTTTCTAGTGTTAGATCCCATTCCTAGTTCAGACATGTTGGAGAAAATTTCCTGGGACCGAGAGATTGATCTCCCACTGTGGTCGCCAAATGTTTTTACCTGAAAAACAATGCACCGTCTCAGGGTACTTTCGTAGTGCTCGAGATCAAAATCAAACAAGACAAGCCTAAACCAAGTCAATGGCCGTTCAAGTCTTGCTTCGGTCACAGAGAGGATAGAGGTTGATCTAAGGAGGGAAACAGTGAAAGAAACTTGAGATCAGGTCGAGGATGTGTGTTTCTGGGTGTAAGAGTTCAAGATCTCCATCGTAAGGGTGACTGGAAATCTCCAAGGCTAGAAGTGTATTAAGTCGCTCAAGTATTTGCTCTAAGGTTCTGGAAAAGATGTTCTGCCTTGGAAGATAGAGGAAGCCTCTATTTATAGTGTTGAACTCACCCTGATCTCTCGACAGAGAAGGTGGAAGCCGTGGAAGAGTGGAGGAGTGGAGGACATGAGTTGTGCTCTATAACTACTAGAGTCGTGTAGAACGTGTCCACTCAGCACCACTTTCTCGTAACTGTCCATCATCTCTATCAGTTTCTTTCTAGCTTCCGTAGACCGCCAGACTAATACCCCTAAAGTTATCCCCCCGTGTGATGTTTTGATATCTCGTGTAGTATGCAGATATTGCATGGTTGTATTGAGTTTGAACAACGTCATTTGGCCATGGCTCTATGGCCTATGTGATTGTGGCGCAAGAAGCTCGTGTGGTGACTGTATAGCGACAACCTTGGCCATTGGCCAAGGCTAGAAACTCATGGCGCCATGGTCTTGGCCGGCAAATACCAGTTTTTGTGGCACCATGATGCAGGAGACCACAGCCTTGGCCATAGTTTATGGCGTCATGCCTAAGGTGCTACGGCCTTGGACGCTGGCCAAGGCCAATTTTCTCAGTGTATTTATGCCACGCCACTTTGACTATATGGCATATTTGCGCACTTGCACTATGTTAAGTCATGGCGTGCTTATCCATGGTATATTAGGCCATTCTGTGTTTAGATTGTGGCCTGCCTAAGTGTGTTTAGGCTGTTGTATGCTTCTCAGAGAGCTCTGGACAGGTCTAGAGCCGCGATGTTTCTGAGGTTTTCATTGAGACTCAGGTGTTGAGTCGTATTTTAAGAGGAAATTCGTGAGTATGCGTCTCTGTTAACTCTCCACCACATACCAGTGAGCAATTTAGTTCTGATATCGAGGAATTCGAGGCGATGTCGACATGAAGTAAATTGATGGGTTTATGAATTGGTGGGGTTATAAGCACTGCACTATGATATCATTCTCTCCACCGGGAGTTATAAGAGAGAACTCGTAGAGGGCATACTCAGCTCGTAGAACAGGTTGCATTCTGAGCTATAGAGATGTGCCTGAGTAGGCAATTGCCTTTAGGCAAGGCATAATCAGAGAGTCGTTTTACATTTTTTCCCCTCTTGCATTTTTCACCATCTACACCTCTCTGAAAACAGAAACGAGTCATAAGTGATGGGTTAATAACCATTGGGACACCAGGATTACCTGTCAGAATTCGAGCTCTATTTTGGGGAATTGCAGATTGAGCTAAACTTGCTATACGAGCTTCAAATTCATCATTGATTGGCGAATGTCCTTTGGAACTGTGTTGGAAGTAGCATTATCACCAACATGAGAAGAGCTATGGGATTCATTATCAGTCATCTTGCTCCTTCACTCTACAAAAATTATGTGTTTGTGAAAAGGGGGAAGAGCAAGCTAAAAAAAAATGGAACTCACGTAAAAAAATAAAATAATCACGCGTGATATATATATATGCACGCATCCCTAAGCTATAGGGAGTCCTAATCTTGCTGGGACTGGGTATTATCTAAAGGGCTTGGTCATTAGGTCTTGTTTGGGCTTCATGTTTGCGATTAAGGAGTCCGTGCAGATGTGGCTAGCTTGTTCAACATATGCTCACCCTGGAACACTAACGGTTCCATGTTGCGTAGGGGACTAAATGTTGATGGTGGTTTTTGGCATGGAGGTTGCAAGAGTAATTTTGAATCAATTTCTGGCATCTTGGCGTCGTCAGGTGAATGGCTCAAGGCAATGTATGAGCTTATTTGCAGTAGGGATAAGAGAATTGGCCACTATGGCCTTATTTTTGATTTTCACGACCATGGCCTAGTGCCATGGTCCACATCCCGTCCCTACCTAGCCTATGCACCATCCCATCCTAGCCTATGCGCCCTCCCATCTCAGCCTATGCGCCATCTAATCCCTGGCCTACACGGCCATCCTATCCTAGCCTACACGGCATCCTTGGCCTACACGACCATCCATCCTAGCCTACACGGCTATCCTGTCCTGGCCCACACGGCCATCCCATCCCATGTTGTTGCGGGTCTAATACCAGGGCCCCACTTTCTTTGATTGGCCATAACCTAATGTCATGGTCCCACTTTGCTTGCTTGGCCGTGGCTTAGGCTACGACCCCACTTTTATAGCTTGGTCATGGTTAACACCATGTCCCACACTTTTACCTTGGTCGTGGCTCATGCCACGGCCCCACTCTTTTGGCTTGGCCGTGGCTCTTGCCATGACCACACATTTTTGGATTGGCCGTGGCTCTTGCCCTGGCCGTGGCTCATGCCACGGCCCCACATTCTTGGCACTTTTATCTCTTGGGCGTGGCTCATGCTATGACCCCACTTTTATTACTCGGTCATAGCTTATGCTATGACCCCACTTTTATTGCTTGGCCGTGGTTCATGCCACAACCCACCTTTTATTGGTCGGCCATAAAACAATACTATGTCCCACTTTTATCACACGACCATAGCTTAATGGTCCTACTTCTTAATCCTAAGTCATCTTTACTTATAGGGTAGGTCCCTCTTTACCATTCCAAGTCCTAATTGATTATAGATTCCATGATATTCCAGTTTCCTAATCGAACTAGGAAATCTGACAGATTACGAATTACTGTAAAGAACGATTGATACGGTCTAATCCGTAAGGATTCAGGAGAAAGTTCCTCATGAAAGTTGTTCATCTGCGAGTTTCCCATGACATACTAAAATTTCATAATTTTAGAAAATATAGGCTGGCCTAGGCGATTTTTAGAGTAAGTGACGTGCAAACTGTCTAGAAATCTGAATATGACCTAACGTTATGGTTCATCCCTATACATCCTATAGAAGACTTCATGCTAAGATTATTATGCTATGCAATATAGCTTATTATCATTCATGCATCCTATCTTTAGGTCTTCAATTGGCAATGCTCATGCATTTTTGGTTGTGGCTATGGTGTGTTAGCATAACCTGGCTTTTCTCCTGATTATAGACTTGCTTCTATAATCAGTGCTACATTTCTTAAGCATGGCACATGGATATGACTTATATTATTTTAGACATTCATATGTCTCTATTACTCAGGGAATTGGTGCATTATATGACACAAGTCAATTTCTCATATTTATGGCATACGAAGAGTCGTATTTACTTGACTATTACCACAGAGGGTTGTTGAAATCCCCTTGTTTTTACCTGGAAAAAAAATGCACCGTCTCTGGGTACTTTCGTAGTGTTCGAGATCAAAGTCGAACAAGACGAGCCTAAACCAAGTCAATGACCGTTCACGTCTTGCTTCGGTCACAGAGAGGATAGAGGTTGATCTAGGGAGGGGAAACATCGAAGAAACTTGAGATCAGGTTGAGGATGTGTTTTGGGTGTAAGAGTTCAAGATTTCCGTCATGAAAGTGACTGGAAATCTCCAAGGCTAGAAGTATGTTGGGTTGCTCAGGCGTGTTTACTTCTGAGGCTCTGGTTCATTCAGGTGTTCTGAATGTCTGGTTGTTTCTGGAAAGATGTTCTGCCTTGGAAGATAGAGGAGGCCTCTATTTATAGTTTTGAACTCACCCTGATCTCTCGACAGAAAAGGTGGAAGTCGTGGAAGAGTGGAGGAGGAGGACATGGGTTGGTTTCCGTAACTGCCTGAGTTGTGTAGAACATGTCCACTCGCGCCATCTTCTCGTAACTGTCCATTGTTTCTTTCAACTGCCGTAGACCGCCAAACCAATACCCCTAAAGTTATCCCCTCGTGTGATGTTTTCATATCTCGAGTGGTATGCAGATGTTGCATGGTTGTGTTGAGCTTGAGTAAGCTTGTGTGGCTATGACTCTGTGGCCAACGTGAGTGTGGCGCCTTTAGAGACACGCATAGTTGGTGTGTAGGAGTGGCCTTGGCCGCAAGGTCAGGAGTTGTGGCGCCATGGGCTAAGGAGGCCACGGCCTTGGCCTTTGGCCAAGGCTAGAAGTTGTGGCGCCATGG
>JAJJMA010212378.1:0-14972 GCA_023529015.1 Papaver nudicaule | reverse complement strand
AGGCTTCTTGGATGCGAGACACGTGTTCCGAGGGGTTTTACCCCCTATAGTTTGCCTCTTTCCTTTCCTTGTATCGAAGATGCGAGGAAAGGAAATTTCTCTTTCTGCCACCTCCTTGTCAAGTATCCCCTCTACTCGCCAGGTGCAAGTTTTTTGACACGTTCTCCTAGGCTCATGGCTTTTCACCTTCTGACCGGTAGCGCCGGTTTCTCTCCACTATTTAAGTTTCGGTTCTCCCTCTAAAAATCCTTTAGTCTTTTCGTTTTCATCTTTCTTGGCGCCGGCGTTCTTCTTCCGTGAAACCTCAATTTGTATCTTCGTATCAGGTGAACTATCCGTTCCTTTCTTCTTAACCCATTGTTTTAATCGTCCCTTTCTTTCATAAAGTTGGTTTCTTTAGGATTTTCCCTTCTTCCCTTTCTCTATTTTCAAGTTGCCTCTGCTATTTCCGTCCGCCGGCGATATTGCCCTTTCCTATCTGTATTTTCTTTTTCCATGTCGTCTTTTTCCATGATTGAGGCCCTTTCTTTAAGGATAAATGGTGTGGATCCTGATGGAAGGGGATTTCAATTTGAGTCCCTTGATTCTCCCAGATTGACTCCGGAACTGGTCAGGGAGTATCAATGTAGCGAGGACACACTTGTGGTGACGTTTCATCAGATAACTGCTGGGTTGCTTCTTCCTCTTTATCAGTCTTCTAATCCTTTGTTCCTTGAAATCCTTTGTTCTCTTCCTAAGGCTGTTCTCTATGGATCAAAAGCAGGGATGAAAGCGACAGAATACCGTCGCCTATACTCCCCTCTCCCTCCTCTTCCCTCACGCCCACTGCGAAAGCGCAGTGCCCCTCCCGGAACTGGGAGGAAAGCGAGAAGGTTGTATCGCTCAAAAAGCGAGGAAGCTTTCCTCGCTTGCACTTTAGCGAGATAGCTTTCCTCGCTTTCTGGAAAGCGAGATAGCTTTCCTCGCTTTCCGTTTGACCTTTTTTAATTTACACTCCCGTTACACCGGCTGGCGTTGTCGTAGTTATGTGGTTACACCCCGTTACACTCGCGATTCCGGCCTTTTGAATAACATTTACCCACTCAGATTTTTCCTGTATACAACCTTGTACAACCTTGAGTCGCACTCGCAATTTATTGTTTTTTTATAAATATCACCATGTTGAATGAACTAGGGAGCTCCTTATTTGCTTATTCGATTACACACAATTGATTAAAGCGAGCATGAAATGAAAGAGAGACAATACATTTTTTACTTGTGGGGTTGAAGTGATTACACCCTGTCAGATTGAATAGATAAGGTGTATCTAGGGAATCACGTTTCTATGGTCACAAATTAATGCAAGTAAGATTATCTCATACTCAAATAGATTTTCTATGGTCACAAATAGTTTGCGCTCACTATATAACGGCACCCCACTTCTCGTTTCAAAATAAATCATTGTTATCTAAACATAAATATGATAAATATTGGGAGACGTAACTTCCACTCCAATGAAGATAACAATATCATCAAAGCTTATTATGCAATCAAGTTAAAAGGAGGAAATCTTAACAACCAAGATTTATGGGCTGCGGTTGTACCTAAGTTTGAAGAATTGAGCGGTGGAAATCCTAATGGTCGTCAGATAAGAGCGTTGATGAATAGACGACATATCATCAAGGGAGACATGAGAACTTTTCATAGCTATGTTATAAGATGCAGGCAAGAACATCCTAATTATGATGAGGTTAATGTGGTAAGTTTTCTACAATATGGTGATTTCATCCAACTAAAGTACGAGTCTAAATAACTCTCTTCTTAAATGTTCTTCTGTTTACATGTTTTGTAGATGATTTGGTCAAAGAACATTTTCTCGTCGGAGAAGCACCGCACGTTTAAGTACGAGGCCCCTTACGGTGTGTGGCGAGATTATGTTACACAAGTACATGGTTAACATGCATTTTGGAAGGTTGCAGTGTTTGTGTATCCATCTAATAACACTTGATATAATAATAATTGTAAGTTTGAAACACCTACGTACCATAGTGCACTATAGCGCTTGCTCTAGGTTAGCGCAACTGTTTCAGCAGAATGTAATAAAGATTAAGAGTAATGCAAATAAGAATTTTATTAGACTCACAAGCATACATGGTTATAGAACCACAAAACGTAAGGCAAAACAAATTTGCACTCCTTTAAACCAACACTTTCATATGGTTGGACGAGTAAGGTCTCGTGATAGATTAACCCACAAAATATGAGAAAACTTTTTACACATGGATAAGTGCTGGATTCATCATGGGGAAAAAGTGGACGAGAATCATGAAGCAGTCGTAGTGGCTGAATTGGGTTCCTTCGATCTCCAGATATGCCTCGGTCGCCCAACGTTCCTGTAACATTCAAGTTTAAGTTTGAGTTAGTCATTGATAACATTGAAGCAAAATAAACATAAAGGGGTATAGAAGTTACAAAAAACTCACATATGTTTCTCTATTCCTTGTTGGTCCAGGAGGAGGCGGATGATCGTATATATTTTTAAGAATAGCTACATACTTTCTAACATTCCTCCTTATCTTACCTACCCTGGTTTTAAGCGACCCAACATTCCACGCATTATGATTTCCTTCGATTTCAGTAAAGTTCACCATCACTCTGTTCCAAAATTCATTAGCGGTAACTCTCAGGTGTTGGTGGTCTTCAGCTGATTGTACCATAGCCCAACCCCGTATCAATGCCACATCCTCCTCCGGGGTAAAGCTTTTCATAGTTGAAGAAGAAATAAAGGGATAAACACAAAACCTTAATAGTATGCTGCACAAGGAGTATTACGGTTTCAGTTGGATGAGTGGGATGAGGGTAATGTAGAAGAACACATCATATTTATAATAAAATCTAGGGGCACTTGACAGTTATTCACATATCGTCGTTTTCTCGTTTTGAATGAAAAACAACTTGTTTTTTTTAATTTATCCCACTATCCTTTTTTAGAGAGAATCTGCTTTTCGCGATGCCCTTCAACGAAGTGACAACTCCTTTCATCACTTCAATTTTGAATCTAAAGGAAATCACAGTAACATTGATAGACAACTCGTCATCTTTACTCCCCCATACTCAAAAGATTGAGAATCTTTTTGATGATAGACTAGTAGAGCATTGATTGACAACTCACCCCAATAACGAATCAAAAATAAAATTACTCTTCCATAGTTAGACAAAGCGTTTATTACATAATCGTACGGCGAAAACATATAACATTAACATAAACCATAAATTACTAACTCACTTTCTTAGGAATCACGGTTACACTTAGCATGTGGACCTTATACACTTTGGATAACTTATCTGAGTCTTCCCGGGTGCATTTCGGGAAAATTATAAATATATATTAAATAACAGTCTTGAAAAAGAAATCTCTTGCGAGTACGTGCGAGAAAATCAGCTTTTGCCCTTTGCTCCTGCAACCAATAAGAAAACTCAGTATTCGTTAGAACAACAAATAAATAGAATTACATACAAATTACACTTACTATCTCCACTGGAGTTAGTCTCGGTACAATCATGCGTTCATACCACGATCTTTGAATCTCAATATATAGTCTAACGTATCTGAGTATTGTGCCGCATCGATCCCGCAAGGAATCAACGTCTCTTGCATTAGGGTTTCCAGAACGAGTAAACCTCTCCATAATTCTATTCCATACGATATCAAAATCAATTCTTCGAATATCCTCCGCTCTATGAACAAATGACCATGCCCTAATTAATGTTAAGTCTTCTATTTTGGTATATGTAGCCATGGATTGAAAAAAAATATTCTTAGGTGAATGTAGTCTTTACATGTATTCCTTGCATGTCCATTTATACACTCAATGGATGACACACAACCCAAAACAATATTCGATTCCCTACTCCCCATGCCATAGGTTCCTATTCAGGATATCCTTTAATAATACTAAGGTAGATATCCTAGACATCTAGACCTATATGATGTTCTTGTTGGAATGACCTTACCATACGAAGTGACACCACCATTTTTAAATAAAGAAAATTAAATATTTGAAAATAACAAAACTATGATTGAAAAAAAAAACTTTGCATCTTGATAACTATTATGTTAATAAGAACCATTAAAGAAACTACATTAAACTACTTGTACGTTAACACACCATATCCCTAATTAGAAATAAAGTTAATACTACACGAAAGAGTTGGAGCAACAAAGCAATAAGATAAACACTAACTATTTAAACATCCAGAAATACACCACAACTATTTACAGACATGTAAAAGTTTAATCCTCTAACTACGCCACGACCGAGACATAAAAGATTGGGGGACAGGAGTATCCTGCACGGTTGTATCCATGTCTTCTAGACCCCACTGTTGTTCCATTGGATGGCTTGACTGGTTAAGATCCACGTCCATGTTGGAACTTGCATACGCACCTTGTGAACTCGAGGATGCGCCCCCACCATACGTTGTTTGCGGCCATGCACCCATGTCCATTCCCAGTCTCAGTCCAAAAAGGTCCCCTGTGTTAGGCGCCTGAGAGGGTTGTGTTTGGATGTTTGGAGATGCGTCGGGGTTGCTGCGTTCAAAATCGGAGTTTGAAGAGCTACTCCCCAACTCCCAACATTTTGTCACATCATAGATACTTGCCCTCATTGAGTTGATACACGCTTGTTGCTTGAAAATGTGGCTAAGCAATTCTTCCTAAAAAAACCCATTAAAAGATTTTACTTCACAACAAAATAAAGGTAACTTCAAAATATTATAAATATCACGACTGCTAAAAAAAAAACTTACCGGTGATCTGTTGATTTCAGCGGGATCATAAGCGATTGGTTCATCGCACCTGAGAGGTATCGTAATGTCTCTGCCATTTCTGTATGCGTGATAACTATCTAAAATTTCAGGTAGGTCACGGTATACCTCATGTTGGGGCGCGTACTGACTGGAGCGACAGTAGAGGTCAGGCTGAGTCCCGTAAGGCATGCCCGCTCTGCCTCTATTGGCAACACCAAACTCATCCTTGTTCCTCGCATGCTGAACCAAAGGCAAATATCTTCCGACGCTTTTGTGTGTCACCACTTGTGGTAATGATCGGCACTGACATGCAGATAATGGGACACTTCAGCCACTTCATCGCCGTCCACAATCGTGGAGTCCTCATTTGGGGGGTCATTAGGCATAACTATGTCACCCGTCAGCTGCCGCCAACACCGTTCAGGGAGGTAATGACTGTTGCGAAACTTAATTCTTAAACCTGAAAAAAAATATGGTAGGAAGTGTAAGATAAGTATCTAGCAAAAACAAACAACAATCATGGAATTGAAATGATAGGATAAATAACCTGACACCCTTCTGGCCTCTACTACCATAGGGTCCTCGCAGTGAGCGTCCATAATCCACGGTTGCCATTCAACGGTGCTGGCGGTTCGAGAATCGATATTCAACCTAATGATATAAAAACTATGCCTATCTAGCGCCACTTGTTCGGTCGGGTCAATGTTTGTTTTGTTAAACAATGCAAGGGCGGGGAATGGCGCACGGGTTGCCGCCTCGGGTTCCACATTCGCTGAGCGTTTAGGTAAGGGCTGGCAGTTGCGAAAGTAGAAGTAGTACCAGTACTCGAGTATCATCCACATACCTCCCATGTCATTAGACGCTTTGCTACTCCACTTATCTAGTTGTTCATACAAATTTCCCAATGCAGCCCACCCCCAGACGTAGTTGCCCACATTATCCAAGTCTACCAAATAACGTATCCACCCTTTCTTTAGCCTTGTAGTTGTGTCTCCGACCAACCATTTACCAATGCACCAGAATAAAAACATTCTGGTTAACTCGTCAGCGATTGCTCTGTTATTCTTGCCTTTTCGCCCTTCTATATAACGAGCTATGTGCCCACTAAGAACATCACTGTTGTTGGTTCCCCATTCTGGCACCGGTTTACCTTCAAAATTCGGGTTATCGATCTGAGCCTGGCGAAGTGCATCACGCCAAGCCTTGGCGCCCGAAAACCACAACTCATCATACAAAACCCTGTTTTCTTTGCTTACATTTTCGCAAATTGGTCTTGCCCTACTTCCTCCTATTGGTATTTTTGTGATCCTAACAAAATCTAGCGGAGTAAGACCAATTTCGAATTCAGGAAAATGGAAAGTCTTGGTTTTCTTAAACCACCGCTCCATTATAGCCTCGGCCGTCTGGTTGTCAGCATTCAATAGCTTGACATGGAACATGGCTGAAAACCCACAACGGGCTAATATCTGTTGCGCTCTTTCGTTTTCTTCAGTGACTATGTTGTAAAACTCAGAAAGCTGGGTCCAATTGGTTTTGAATTGGGGAGAACGAACATCGGTCATGGCTTCACTACATCGATGATTCATGCCTTTGAACGATAACGGATCCCCGAGATACATTCCCTAAAATATACAAATACACAATTAATAAAAGCAATCGACATGTTGTAACACATTCAACATATGCTGCAAAGCCAACAAACACACATGCAACATGTTGTAACACATTCAACATAAGCCGCAATAATACTACAACCAATTTTCACATCTCTAGCGAGGCAACTTCTATCGCCTAGGAAAAAATATCCCCAACTCATATGTATTAAAATTATTCAACCTATATCATCACATTCAACATAACGCAAGAATACTACAACCAATTTTCACATTTCTCGCGATACATCTTCTATCGCCTAAGAAAATTCTCCCATATTATCACAGTAAAATTTAATTTCAATGAAACTCAAATTATTCAGCCTTTATCATCACACAAATCATTCCAGAAAACGCCCCAAACAACTATATTTGTAAAAAAAACAAAAAATTCACCCAAAAATCAAGAACATACCCCAGCCATGGTTGTGGATGAAATCAAATTCTAGAAAACCCCAAATAATCACCAAACCTTTTCGGACGTACCCGTTCCTTCAATTTAAAAAAAAAAACCTAATATTTATTTCAATTTTTCGAATTCTAGCAGAGGTCAGGGAACAATGGAGGAGGAAGAAAGAAGAAGAAGATAGAAGAAGAAGAGGAGGAGAAAACGAGGGTCTCGGTTTTATTTGGGGTTTTCTGGATAGCGAGGAAAGCTATATCGCTTTGACTGGTTTTGACCGGTCAAGCGATATACTCTATATCGCTTCACCTGAGCGATATAGCTTTCCTCGCTCCAGTGGTGCCTCCATAGCAAACAGGCGTCCGGGAGGGGCACTGGGGAAACCCTGTTGGGATGATTTCTCTCACCTCCATAGAGAACAGCCTAAACCCCGAGGGGTGATGCAGCTCACTTGCAGCTCTATTTACCTTATCAATCAGTGGGTTCTTAATTCTGAGAATAATTCCCCTCCCGGGTCCACAGCGAAGTTCTATTTTACTTCCAAGAACTTCTTTAGGCACTACGAGCCCTTTTTAACTTTAGACAATAAGTTATCTCCTTGGGGGGGTTAGCTTTCGGATGGTGGAAGGCAGCGAGGATATCCTCCCCGAATCTTTGAAATATTCAATGGACGAAGACTGGTCTTCGGAGCCTATACTTCTCAGAGGTCCTATACTCCGAGGCTGGAAGGACTCTGGCCGATTCTTTGTTCGGACCGAGTTTAATGCAGGTCATGAGTTTGAGACTCGACATCTGTTTTCCATTCATTTTTCCGACGAGGATAAGAGATTGTCTCGCTTATTTTCGGGAAAGGGTAAGGATGTCATCGCTGAGCCCTCGGGCAACCTAAAGTGTCCTCGATATAATGAGGAGACTATGCAGTAGGTAACAAATACTCTCTTTTCGTTCCTTTCTGAAGTATTCATACTTGCCTCTATTTGTTTCCTGAGAAAGACGGATCCTTATTTGCAGGGACAGCCTTTAGGTACCCTAAGCCTTAGTCGTGGTCTGATGAATTTTAACTACGGGGGAAATCCCGGAGTTTCACGGCCGCTGAAAAAATCTGTTTTGCAAACGATTCTGAAAGGAGTTCAAACTGGTCGTCGCCAGGCTGCTGCAGTTCCTCCGAAGGAGACTACGAGTGCTGGCAAGGAAACATCGGCATCGAAGGCGACTGAAATGGTTATCAGGGAGGCGTATGCCATAAATCCTCTAAGTACCTCGCCTTCTATCGCCTGCGGTGCCACTGCCTCAGCTATAGCAGTTCCTTCAGCTGCGAGGGCGAATGCTTCTTCGGAGTTTGTTCTTTCGACTTCTTCTGCGCCGAAGGTTGCGTTTAGTGCCTCTGCCTCAGCGATGGTAACTTCCATGAATGTTATTGGTGAGCCTTCTATTCTTTCCTCAGAGAAGATTGTTACGCCAGTGGACCTCCTTGTTCCCCGAGAGGATGGTTCGTATGTTAAGATGGATTCTTCCAAGGAACCCGTCGCCGTTTTTCCACAAAGTTCAATGTTTCCGCCTGCCCCGAGTTATGCTTGTAGATATAGGCAGTCTTATACTGCCGAGAGGTTTAAGGAGGTCTTGTTTGAAAATTATAACCCTAGCGAATTTACTACCGAGGTTTCAGCTTGTTTTGAAGCCTATGCCTCGGATCCCGCAGAGCAACCTTTAGATCCGGATTTCTGCAAGAAGCTTGGTGATCTCTTCGGAGGTGACTGTCCTCGTGCCGAATATAATCTTCGCCATCCTCCCTTGTCCTACGAGGAGAGTTTGTCCATTCTTCAGGCGGTGAGTTGTGCTTTTGCTGCCCATGCCGATGTCGTCGGGGCGTTTTGTTAATCTGTCTACTTAGTCTTTACTGTTTTTTGCTAGGGCGATTACCATGCCTCTGGTCTCCTGGCTCATAACTTTGATCAAGCTGGTGAGGCCGAGTATCATGAACGAGAGTTTTATCGGATGCAACAGGAGCTGCCTCAGGAGAAAGTTCGTAGTGCTGAGGCGAAAAGACAATCGATATGTAAGTCCCCTGATTCTTTTGTTGTTTTTGGGTGCATTTGTTTGTTGCAGTGTTGCTAAGAACAGATTTGCTACTTGCTTTTGAAAAAGGCGAGCTGGAAGAGCTCGAGAAAAAACTTCAGGAAGCCAGATTGGCTATTGATCGACTTCGAAATGGTCGACAATCGTCTCTGATTGCCTCAAGTAGCGAAGGCTATTGTAGCGATAGTGCTATGTTGTTGGAAGAAAGGGATAGAGATTTAGAAGATGTAAATTATTACAGGGCGAGGAGGCAAGAGGCTGAAATTCTTTTCGTAAAAGAGAGAAAAAGAGGGGATCAAGCCGAGCGCCTTCTCGAAGAGATTAAAAATAAGAATACGTTGCTGTCCCGAGAGAATCATTTTTTCCAACTAGATGTGACTCGACTGACGCAAGAGCGAGATGCAGCTCGCTCGGAGAGGTCGGTCAATGCCTCTGGTAGGGTTTTAATTGAAAGGTTAGAGGAGAAAATCAGAGATTTGAAGGTGCAGTTGTCTACACAGAAGAATGTTAATAAGGACTTGGTTACTGAAAATGATGTTCTAAAAAGGAGTTGTACTGATATATGCCGAGAACTTGCTTTGGCAAATAAGTCGAACGTCCAGACTGCTGCTCTTGTTGATGAGTACCGAATAGAATTAGCCAAAAGTGGGGCCATTGCTTCTGAGGATATCAGAAAGAATGCCTCGGTGCCTCGCTTTACTAATCAGCACGAGGTTGCTGAATATATGGTTTTTAAAGAAAGTAGGGAGCTAACCCCAAATTCTTTTTGCTTTCTTCGCATCCTTGGTTGAGTTGTCATCCTATTATTCTTATGTTTTGTGTTTCGTATTTTCAGGTATCGAAGCTAATTTAAAGAAGCAGGTTGTTGACGCCGAGGCGGCGAGGGACGATGCCTCTAGTCAGCTGGTGACTGAATCCGAAAGGAAGTTGGAGGCTAAAAGTAGGGTTAGGCAGTTGACTCAAGAACTATCCGAAGAACGCCAACGCCGCTCTGCTGATTCGGTTAGATTTTCTCAAGAGCTTGAGCTCGAACGCAAGCGTCGTTCTGAAGAAGTGGCAAATCATGCTGAACTACTATCCAAGGAACGGGAGCTTCGTCTTGAATGTCAGGCGAGTGTGAGGGGCCTGGTGATCGGTTTTGCCCTTGTGCACCATGAGTTAAGACATGGTCAAGCTGTAGAAGAACTTCTTTCCCGATCCGCTCTAACTACTGCCTTTGCCACCAGCATGGCCTGTCGAAAGCATGGTCGCTCCCTTTTCAGGACCATCGGTGTTGAACCTCCTACTTATGGCCCTATAGGAGCACGCGACTCGGATGTTGTTTCTCCTATTGATGAGTACCTACTCCCTCAGGAGGTTTATGTGGCCTTAGCTAGAGATGAGCTTCGGAAGAGGGGCTTACTGGAGAAGTTTTTGAAGGTGTCTAGTGGTGGTGATGACGATGATAATGCTAAAAGGTGATGATTCAGGGAATCTTGGTGATGCTGCCGAAGGTACCCGTGATGGCCCGGGCGAATCCGTTCATGCTCCCGAGGATGATCCTCGTGATGGTGCCGATTGTCCAAAAGATAGCCTATAGCCTTTGATATATGTACTTATGCTTTTCCTTTTTTAGCTGTGCCCGCGTCATTTGTTTATACACGCGTTTTTTGTTGTCACACCTCATGCCCTGCAGTTATATATATAAATAATTTATTTTTCTATTTGTTATGCCCCTCCTCAAGGCTGCTTTTTGTTTTGGAGGAGGTCCCTTGGCTGAGATTCGCTTGTAAATGCAAGCGAATTAACTGCCTCGGGGTTCCATCTTCCTCTATAGGTAGATGTTAATCCCTTTTATCGTCCCCTCGGCGCCCGAGAACGTGAGGTCCTCGTGGCCGTTTGGTAGTGAGTACGAATGCATCGCTAGCTTTTGTAGCCTTGATTCAAAGTGCTCACCGCTAACGGGGTGTCTTATGGGTAGAGGACCGTGCCATATAACTCGTAGGGCCCTTACGATTTATATGGTCATCGGCTCTGTGCCTGCTATTCGAGGTCTTTATGTTTTTTGGCGATTTTTGCCTTTGGCGTTACAGCCTGTTTGGCGATTTTTGCCTTTGGCGTTACAGCCTGTTTGGCGTTTTTTTCCTTTGGCGTTACAGCCTGTTTGGCGTTTTTTGCCTTTGGCGTTATAGCCTTTGTGATGGCCCTTAGTCAGGAGGTTTCTTACCTGCCCTGACAGGATCTGGAGTTTGATTCTGAAAGGAGTTGCATCAATGAGTGCTATTTTTATTTATTAAATCTCTTCGAATACTGCTTAGAAAAGAAATTTCGTTCTCAAACTAGGTGTTTCAAGTGCTTTCCCTCCACTGGGGTTTTTAACCTCTGTCCTTCGAGGTTGATCAAGCTATACGTGTCGTCGTCAAGTTGCCTTTCGATGACAAATGGTCCTGCCCAGAAGGGTTCTTGCTGGATGTTCTTGCCTTCGCTAGACTCGCCTAATTGTTTGCTCGGAGTCTGGAGGCTGCCTGCTGCCACGAGGAACTATTCTCGGGTCTCGAGACACTGGCTCTCTTCGCTGCCGTCTTGTTTTTTGCTTAGCATTCCAGCTTCGGTGTCAGCTATGAATTTTTCTATACTCTCGTCCGATATCCTTGGGTTCTTAGCTTGTTCCGAGCATTCCTTGTTACCTTCTTTTGCCTGAACATCTATTTCGTGGCAAGCTCGAGCCTCGGTAGGATCACCTGGGATCTCCGCAATCCCTCTTGGGGTTGGAAACCTGATTCTTTGGTGCAAGGTGGACGCGACACCCATAATGATGTGCAGCCATGGCCTTCCCACGATGGCGTTGTAAGGAGAGTCTATGTCTACCACGCAAAATAAGGTTGGTTGCTTTTGGCTGCCAGCATGAATTGTGAGCATTAGCTCCCCCCGAGGTGTGGATGGCTTTCCATTGAAACCAAATATGTTGTATGCCGAAGGTACCAAAGCGACTTTCTTACCCTTCATCTTGTCAAATGTTTGCCCGAATAGTATATCTACAGAACTCCCTGGGTCCACCAGTACTTTAGGCATGGCTATTTTTCCCATTTGAAGGGTGATGACCAAAGGGTCATTATGCATTCTTCCCTCATTAGGGATGTCTGCTGCCGAAAAGAACACGGGCTGTTTTTGCCACTCCTCTAAGCGATTCTTTGTGATCACACTGAGTATTTCTTTACCCTCAAGGTCCCTTTTATGGATGTGACCTGTCTGGATTCCTTCTAGTCCCTTTGTATGAATAATGGAATTGCAAGCTCCGAACCTTGGAATATCCCTGTCGATTGTAATCACATAAGCTTCGTGCTTTGGCTCCTCCTTAAGTTGTGTTTGATTTGGGGGTGGTTTAGGTACCTCTAGAAGGTGTTTGAATTGTTCTCTGGCTATAAAGAAATAAATCTGATCCTGCGCCGTAAAGCAGTCCTCGGTGGTATGTCCGTAAAACTTGTGGAATTGGCAGTATTCTCTTGAATTTTTCGTGTGTTTCGGCTGGTTTCCCCTACTTCGGGGATATTTGATCTCGCTGGCAAATTCAGACTGCTCAATGATCCGAAGAGCATCTTCGATGGGCACACAGAGCTTTGGAAGTTTCCTATCGTGAAATGCAGGAAATCCTGGTTTAACCGTCCCAAATTTTCTGTTTCCTTGTCCTTGTTGGCTACTGTTTCCTTCGGACTCTCCCCGAGGGTTGTTTCCTCGGTTGTCATTGTACTTTCTGTTATCATGGTACTTGCCGTCACCGAATTCGCCTTCGTTTCCATAGCGACCGTTATCATCTTGTCTCCCTCGCTTCGACGGATCCCCGAATTGAGTGTTCATTGCTTGTCCTCGCTCTTCAAGCGATAAGTTGTTTATTGAATGGACCTGCTTTAAGATTGTTTCCTTCCCCAAGGCTGCTTGCTCCTTGATTTCCTCCAAGGTAATTCGTTCCTTCTGGTATTTTCGAAGGTCTTGTAGCGTCTCGAGGTTCTTTGAGATAAGTCTGTTATATAGAGGATGGCCTTTATCCAGAGCATTGAGGAATGAACGTACTTTGTCTTTTTCTGTTGCTCCATTTCCCACCTCTACACACTGTTCGGTCCATCTGCTCGTTAGACTTTTTGTCGACTCTCCTGGGCGTACCCTAATGCTGAATAGTTTCTCCACCCCAGGCTTGGAGGAGTTGTTGTACAGAAAGTGCAGTATAAAAACTTTGGAAAGCTCCTCGAAGGATGAGATCGAGCCGGCTGCGAGATTATCATACCAGGCGAGAGCTTCTCCTTTCAAGCTAGAGCGGAATTACTTGCAGAGCACTTCGTCTCTATTAGCGTAAGCCAAAAAGACTCGGAGATACATTTTGATATGCACGGTGGGGTCTCCCGAACCATCGAAAATGGAGGTGAAGGTGGGCATTGTGCACTTTACTGGAATTGCCAACGAAAGGATTTCGGGGCTTAGTGGAGAGCGGTTAACATCATTCATGGCTTGAGTGAGTTTTATCCTGTCACTTGATTGGATTCGGTTGTCAAAAAGCTCTGCTCGGAGTGCCTTGATCTGATCCAACATTACTTGCTGTAGGGCTTTTGCCTCGGCATCCTTCTTCGTTGGGTTACCTTCGCTGAATATCTGTATGCTTGCCTTCGTGTACGCTGGAGGCTCGGTCTTTTTGCTAGATATCGTGATTCCTTGTCCTTTGCTGGCGCCTTTAGCCTTGATGTGTGTTTTGGATACGGAGGGTTCCTTCAGCTGAGATACGTTGTTTGGACGAGAGTGTCCTTCGCTGCTTCCCCGATAGTTGGATGCTGATTTTTCTGCCACCTTTTTGTTTGCTTCGGCCAGCTGCTTCTTTAGCTTTTTTATTTTCCTGTTTTTCAAAATTAACTTTCTAAATCTCGCAGCTCTCGCCGTATTTTCTTCGGTAGGTTGGTGTTCGGGCATGTTATTGTCAGGATCGGACGCTTCGTCCTCCTCTTCGTCGTTTTCCCCGTTTTCTTCTTGTATTTGCTGCTGGTGTGGTTCTTCAGCCTCTGGAAATCCTTCTCCCTCGGGGCCTAATTCTTCTACATACACTTCGTTCTCGTTTACTGGTTCCCTGTGTTGGACTGTGCTTGCCGCTACCTCGGGAGATAACCCTTTACTTGTCGAAAATCTGGTGAAATGCTGTCTTGAGGATCCGGTCCCCTGCTTCGAAGATCCTACTCGCTGCCTCGGAGCCTGGTCCGATTTTGAAGCCATTCTGGTTGTGACCTGTCAGAAAACAAAAAACCCGTGAGGTCCAGGCGGCTAGCGCAGTGTACTTTGTCGGCCATGTAAGTCTGTAAACTGCAACGGATTTTTTCAGACGAATTATAAGTCTTTTTTGCCCTTTTTTAGATGTATCCCTAACTGCTTATTTTGTCTTTTAGCTCAAATCATCTTCCTCACCAGTTTCTTTTCATGGGGTTTTATTTCCAAATATAGCACGAATTTTGAAAACCCTAAAAATGAATTTTCAGATATACTTTTTTTTGTATTCGTTTTTCTTAGAGCTAGATTCCATTGTTTAAACGTTTAAGACGAGTATAAACTACCCTTTTTGGAAATCGACTTCCTCATACCAAGGTTTTTGAAACTCTTTAATGGATGACCTTATCACCTGATACTGTGCTCAGAAAATCCTTAAACATACTAAAGCCTTTTAAGGTTCTTTAGATGTTTTAAGGTATAAGAGCTTCTTTTCGAAAAACAAACTTTGAAAATCTTTTGAAAAAATACGAAAATATGCTAAAAATTTGAAAACCCGAAAAATCACAGGCAAACCCTAAGTTATTTTAATCATCCCTGTTTCTAGCGCCAAACTGTACGAGTAGAAAATCTGCATAGGTTCATAAGACACCATATCCATCAGATCTACTCATACATACAGTAACTTCAAACAAGATTCAATGGTGCGAGGACCCGTAGAACAATACCGAAGATAACAGAACAGTAATCAAGGGTTCAATATATAAAGCAAAGGCTTAATGTATACAAATTTGTATGTATTTCAATGTCGAGATTACATGGAATATAACCCTAAG
>JAJJMA010212371.1:0-16192 GCA_023529015.1 Papaver nudicaule | reverse complement strand
GTCCATGTGGTCAAGAGACGTTTCAGCATCACACCTTTTTGTCCTTGACGCACATGCTATATTTCCCGTTTCACATAAACCTTTAGGAAACCCCGGGGTCTTTTCGACCTTTTAGAACTTACATGCTCAAGATACATTGATCTTGATTCTCAAGTCACTGTTAGCCAGCAAACATTGTTTCGAACTCATGTTCTCTCATTGGTCACAATATTTAAGTTTCGGACCAATAGCTCACGGATACGAAAACCATATTATAGTTTCGAAATCAGCGTTTAGTTTTACCAAAACCTACATTGAGGTTTCGAACATCGAAAATCCATAAGATGAGATAACAAGAATATGGTTTTGAATCCAGAAGTATGATATGGCATACGAGATGTTCATATACAGCATCAAGTAAATGATTCAGAACTTCAGCATTCAGATCCAAACCATGTCGTGGTATTCGATGCTCAGAACATCAGTATATCGAGTCTATGCAACATAAGTGTGAGTCACGATCTCACTTACATTTAGCTCATACAAATACATGTTAATCAATCTGACAGAGTCAGACTAGGTAAGTAGAGACACAATACTGTGATGGATTAAATCTCGTAGTACTACCGAGACAACATCACACTGTTATATCCATCTCGAAGGTTTTAGGAAAAACCTTATATTACTTAGAGACGGAGAAGTAAATAAAGCTCTAAGCAATATGGAACGTCATAACTTCAACAACAACATCGCAAGCGGTAAAGTGGAGTTATATCTTAAGACACATTGATCACAAATGATCAAGTCATAACGTAAAGCTCAAGAAGAGAGTTATGTTTTGTCTTTTGTAGCACAAGTGTAAAAGATAATGGAATCGCATTATTTAGATTCACTAACCTCTTGAACGATGAAGCCGGATGTCTTCGTTTGATCTTCAGTCTTCTTAAACTCTTCAAGTAGTGATTCTAAATCCTACCAAAATCTTCCACAACCTAAAGCTAACTCACTCATGACTTTACCCAATGTGTGTTGTTTAGCGTTCGAGTGTTGATCACTAAATTTGACAACTAAGCTTGACATACCAACACTTAGTGAGGTTGACCGAGTCATGCTCTAACAATCTCCCCCTTTGTCAATTTTAGTGACAAAAACTCTTTACATAGATGAACGAGAAATTGAAAACCTAAGTTATACGCTTCGAGTTCTTCTACTTAGCTTGACAACACACCAATAGTACCTGCAAAATATGTCAGTCTGCAAACAAGATATTTACTATTGAAAAACCAATGACAACCAATACACTTACTCCCCCTGAATGTAAGTTCGGATTTCTATCAAGTCCGACGTATTGTTATCAACTGTAGAACAACGCGAAAGTCTACAGTGCTAGTAACATCTAGTGTTACTCACCCTTAGTTAATGCTTTCATTCATTTTTCAATATACACGCAGGCATTTTTCTCCCCATATGACACTGCTTATTATCAAAGACCAAGCACTGAACGAGTCAAGCTATCAATATTTCTCCCCCTTTTTGTCAAAAAAAATTTGACAAAGGGTCTCGAAAATATCTGGGTTGGAGATAAATGCTCAAGTTCAGAGAACTCGATTCAACATATAAGAATGATTGCATTCATAAGGGTCAGCATTTCGACAAGTTACACAAAATATATATATAATAATCAGCACAAGTAACCTGTCAGGAAATATAAAAGATATAAGCAGATATGAGTTATATTCCCTGTAAATTCCACAACCACGTTCCCCTAAAGATATTTTTCTATTAAGCACAAGTTCACAAAAGAACTCTCCCCCGTTGGTTGTCATTCCCTAGGACATGAGAACAACAAAATAGTCTTTGCCAGAGAAAGACTGAGATTTGGTTTTGGATTTTCGAACACGTCCGTAGTTTTACTAGATTATACCAAAACCAATGATTTATGCGTATACCATAACTCCAGTCATAAGACATCAAGGAATCCAATAGTATTGTGACTAGCATAAAATCAATCTTCTCCTTACATAGTTACACTTATACCTGTGTACAAAGTCAGTACAAACATAACAGCCACAAACATAAGGAGGCCGAGATATCAAGATATTTACAATTATATAGATCACCTCCCTAGGAGATAAATATATAATCTTGATGACCTGCAACAAATATTCGTTAATGAAAATGCAAAATCTCAATATTCACACCAATGTTTAATTTTTCAATATTTCGAAATAAAAATGCAAAATCTCAATATTCAATTGTTGCCATTAGATTAGACAATCCATATTTTTTTCGACAAGAGATATATTTATTAGAATTCATTAATGTGATATCAAGACGAAAAATCTTTCAAAATAAAACATGTGTATAATATTAATTTCGAAATTTTCTTCATAATATATATTCTTCGATTATAGTTCCACAAATATCTCATTTGCATTAACACAAATAATACATTGTTGATGAAAAATAGTCTAGAATAACTATCACATTAATATTTGAGATATCCTGCTAGATTTACAGTAATACTTAGCTAGATAGAAGGTGTATTTTTGCTAAATAAATTAACTAGCAAGGCACATAATTACTTATACTAAAATAGCACAAGAATTAAATCTCAAATATAATTCTCTTTTCTAAGTATATAATGTCAATTAAGACAAATATTTCTTAGAAGGAAACAAAATCTAATCTAATGACTCTTAATTAGTCAAGGATGACCAAGTGGGTCAAAGGGAACACCAAGCCTTAAGTGATGAACGAAATACGTCCAAAATGTGGGAGTCACGTTTTTAAATGTTTAATTTTCGGAACCTAACATTTATGTTTGCTAGAATTCGGAACCAACTTTTCGTCGGCAAATACGAATATTGTTTTGCACATAACTTCTTCATTCTGTATCAGAATCAGGTGATTCTTGGCTGAATTGAATCGTTTCTTCAAGAGCTATACATTGAAGACAAGTATTATTGACAAATACTTAACCATTATTCCTTCAAGTATTTACCTAGTAATTACAACAATCTCAATCATAAATTCGAGATCAAGGAGACAAAAAAATGCAAGATAGAAAATTAAATCGAAATACTTACAGTAACTTCATGGAATCTCTTCATGGAATATTCAACAAGTATATAGCATAGTATGTGCTCAGTCACATGTGTTACCTCACCATCAAGGAGCACAGTTGGTGAGGATCCACATATCAACACAATCAAGTTGCATCGGCGGGAGCAATTTCTTGCTCACAACGAGTGACAGAACCAGAACTATCTAATACTTGTGACTCATTACTAATCTTAGAACCTTGATTATTCTTCTTCTTATTCTTCCTCCGTTTCTTGTTCAACTTTGATTTGGAGTCATCATCATTACGAGGGGCAGAACCCGAACACTCTTTCGAATGTAGCATGAACTTCGTAACACATTTAGCGACAGTTTTGGTAATGAATTGAGTAACGTCATCCGAAAGATTCTTAGGGGACAAGTTGGATATGGGTTTCACAAACACTGGTCCTTCTTTTCTACCAACCCATGTAGAATTATAAGAAGAATCATTTGAACAGTTGACATTTTGGTTAAGAGAGTCATTCTTTCTCCAATATGGTGCATCAGATCTTGTATTCACTCTAGTAAAATCTCCTCTGTCATATTGATGATAAAAGGGTTTTGATGAGCGGTAATAATGAAATGAATTACCGGAGGAAGCAAAATTATCTCTTCTAAGAAATCTGCATCCTCTTTGCAAGTGACCTTCATTGCCACAATAAAAACAACGTTTAGCGGCATAAGGAATGTGCTGCACATTTCTACGTTGTTGTGGTACCTCTTGCAATGAAATTTTTTGAAATCTGTTATTTTCATCTTTGACACAGTGTTTAGAACCTTTAATATCAGAAGATGCAGTCTCATTGATAATTTTCCTTGTATTATCCAGTTGTTCAAAATGTTTGGCTTTAACAAACCTTTTCTCTTTGTTAGGAGCATCTATTCCCTTATAGCCCAAATCTCGTGTATCACGAAGATTTCTATTTGCTTCTAATTTTGAGTTTAATTGTTTGAGCTTTCATATTCTTTGTCCAACCTTTTGATTTTTTTCTAGGATAGTATCAAGATCTTTCTTCAATTGCTTTTCTCGAGAATGACTAGTACTTGCTTCATCTTCAAGGCATAATATCCGTTGAGAACACTTAGCAAGTGATTCTCTAAGATTTTCACATTCGGCAGTCATTAAACCTACAGTTCGTCACGATCTTGAATCGTTTTTCGAAAAGAAGTTTCTCTCTCGAGTCCATCACTGATTTCAGATTCTTTTACCTTCAACTTGTTCACCAGAGCCTTTTTTTCTCTGATAATTAAATGAAACAGGTCAGCCGCCTTCGTGAGTTTTGTAGCTTGCACATCAACTGCCTTCTCGAGTTTGTCGAGTTTATCTTTAGAGTAATCAACAACCTTAGAACAATCTTGTGAATTGCTAACAAAACTTAAATCATTGTTCTTAATCATGTTTTTCTTATAGGCTGGATGGAGCCAAACACAGATTGTTAGATCTTAAGGTGTTTGCCTGCTCTGATACCAATTGAAAAGACGAGGGTACCGAGTACACCACCAATATTTTATTTTAGTCCACCTATAAGTCAATCCTTGAACAGTTCCTGTACTCAAGAACTCAAGAACATGATCTCCTTCGGATCTGATTGATTCACACAAAGGAGTCAATACAAGAATCCGAAAGGCTATGTCAACAACCAAGTACGATACTTTAATTATAAATGACAAGTCAAATATAACGCGGAAATAAAGTAAACTACAAACTCGTAGAAAAACCCCGGGACCTCGTCCAGTTTGAATACTCTTAAGAATTAAGCCGCCAACACACCTACTCTCAGACTTCGGACTAGCTGGTGCAGACATTATGACCCTAATACGACTATCAGTCACAAAGATTTCCCCTCAGTATTCCTACGCCTCCAACCACAGCAAGGTGGTCACGCACATGTACTCCCTTACGCAAACAAACGTCATTTACTGTCTTACGCAAGAGTTGCCTCACAGCTCGTCGCGAGGACTATCGCTACCCGACCTCCAATCAGACGATTACAACCTTACGGACAACAACCAAATAGCGGCTGGTCAAATCGCTAGATGATATCCTTGGTAACTAACCAATATTTCACCGAAGTCGTTTCACACCAACAGCGAGGATATTTAAGTATACTTTGGTAATAAACTCCTCGAGATATCGATCAAGGTTTCAAAACCAAAACTCCCGAAAGAGAAACCTTGTCGTCCCAGTTGGAATCAAGTAGATAGTTGTAGCAAGTACGATATGATATGACCGTGCAGAACAATGTACCTGCAAAGAACAAATCTAATAATAGCAATCTTGATTCCACTCAATATCTATAGTTTAGGCACTGTAAGTGTAGAAAATGCCCTTACCTATCAAAGGCATGATAGAAGTGACGCCGAATAGAAATACTACCTCTGAGGTGTGGAATATCTCGGCTGGTTGACTAGAAAATGAGATAGGCGTCTAACTGTAGGAAGTCATATTAGCACATCCTACGTGAGGAACGGTAATGCATGCTAGGCAGAGCGGTAAGGGGTACGTCACCGACAAAAGCTGAGAATGTAGTTGGGCATTTAATGAAGGACAAAACGGTAGGATTGTCAGAGTGGACTCGTTGACTGAGTGGGAGGTGAGTCATTGGTATTATCCAATTCAAGGTTGGAGACGCTGAAGTAACCGAGGAGGACGGCGGTATTGAGTTTTGGCAAGTGAAGACAAGTGTTGTCAGAGTCATATTTGTTTGTATTAGCTGTAATCCAATATGTGTAAGCGCCTATATAAGGCCATGTATCTCAACAGAGAAAGGGGTTGGAAAAGTGAACTCTAGGGTTGATCTATAGAGAGATAAAGTAATCCATTCTTACTCTCCATAGCTCAAAGACTAGTGAAGAACTTGATTGTGTACAGAGATTATCATTGTCAAGGTGAGAGTTAGTACAATACTTGAGTAAATAATGCATATACTTCTGAAGGATTTTGCTTTGCTTGTTTATTGCTTTCGTTACATGAGTTACTCTATTTGGCATGTCTTCAGTTTCTGTCTAAGTACCTTTAAACTCCTTAATATCCGCTTTACTCTTAAGAACTTGTGTTATGGTGTGTCTCAAATAGTTAAGTATGGGTGTATTGGTAAAATCTCACCTATGGGGATTTTACCAATTACATTTTGGCGCTAGATAAGGTCTGAACCTGTTTTTTTTTCCCAAAAATTTTCTTCTTGATTTACTAAAACTTAGGCTACCTCTTACTTCTAATAACGCTCTTAATTGTCAAAGTGTGGTTTTTAGTCTTTTTTTGTCATAAAAGTGATATTTGCGGTATGTCCCAAGCGGATTATCTTTTGAAATTTTCAAACCTTCCCCTTTTTGGTAACTTCAAACATATCTCAGTGGTTCCAGAGTCATGAAAGGTTTCCTATTGCAGGCATGTTTTTCTAGTTTTTCAGTATATCGATAGTTATGTTTAGCACTGGTCTCCCTCACTTGGTACGGCATGGGGTGGTTGTAGAGTTTAATTCATGAAAAGCTGTCTTAATACCTCTTGTTAGGGAAGTTTAGAGGATATTGCATGGTGTATGGAAAGGGTATGATGTCAAAATATTTACTTTTACAGCTACGTTATCTTTGATTGCAAACTTTGGTGTTTTTAGAGGCATTGTGAAAATCGTTAGTATAAACTTGGTGTCGTACAAATTTTGATCCAAACATTAGGAGAAAATTGCAAACCTTGGTGTTTTTTAGATTCCATGGGTTTTCAAAATTTAGGGTTTTTCAACTGCCAACAAGATTAGGTCATCCTCTGTCAATGGTACAACTAGGTCTGCACTTTTTTGTATGTTTCTTAGCTGTGTTCTCAACCGCCTCCACTAACAAGTTTGGCATTTGCTAACAGTACAAACTAGCTTAATACTGTCAGGAAGTGCTTTGTTGTTTTCTACACAGGGGAACCAAAATGGCGTCTTGACGAAAAGGAACTACGGCATCAACAAGCAAATCTCCCAAGTTTCCCATTTAAGCTCAGCCGTTGGTCTTTCCCAATAGACGTAACCTCAGGAGTACAGTGGTGCCGCCATTAGATTTCGCACATGACTTTTTCCTGAACGGCACTCCAAGTCAACAGCCAGCAGTCCCATAGTCAGCGGCACAGCAACAGCAGCCAGCGGTTACACAACCAGCGGTAGAACAACAACAGTCAATTGTTTTACAGTCAGCGGTACTTCAGCAATAATCAGCAGTCCAAGATAATGTAATAGTAGAGGATGTAACTCATTTAGACGGGATACCAGAGGAAGAAGACGAGACAGAGGCTGTTATCCAAAGAAAAGGTAAAGCTGTGGATGGTGGTACCAATAAAGAAGCAGCAGTCGTCGGTGATACTTCTCACGCAGTAGAGGGGCTATCAAGAGCAATAGGCGGCAGCCCCAACACCAATGGATTAGTTTCAAAAGCAGGCGGCAACGGTCAAAGGGTAAATGGGAACACCTCAAAGGATGTGGAAGGTAATAGTGTAATGGCGGCAATTGCTGGAACATCAAAGACAACGTCGATAGCAATCTCAGAAGGTAAAGCCGGCTCCACTAATACTACAGAATAAATGTTGAAGAAATTTTCGAATAGAGTACTATAAATCAAGCCCAGATGCAGTTACAAATGCAAGCTCAAATGGAACTTATTCTGCAAAGTCATCGTCAACTAGCAGAGCAAAATAAAATGTTTATGGAAAATCGTAGCAGAAGTCGTTCAACATACACAACTCGTAGTACTGAAAGGAGAAAATCGAAGAAGGCGGACGTTGCGGCATCTGTAGCAAAAAAGGAAGAAGGGAGTAAGAAAGTTGAAAAGCCTAAACTGAAGGAAGAAAGTTTCGCTGACTCGGATAAGGTGAGCGGAATGAACGAGTACGTGTCAAGAGAGTTACGCCGCATGAAAAAGCAGCTAGCAGAGGTAACAGAGGCACCAAAGGACGATAAGTTAAATAAGGCTATCTCTGAAGCTAAAAAGACGTCGTTTGTAGATCAGGTTACTTATGGGCATGTATTCAAGAGATTCTCTATGCCAACTTTTACATCAATCTTTGATGGATCGGGAGACCCATCTCAGCATTTGAAGTGTTATAGGGGAGACTTAACAGCATGGACTGGCTCAGATCCAATCATGTGCATGTCATTTCCTGGTTCCCTTAAAGACGAAGCATTAGCATGGTTTGACGGGTTGGAGGCAAAATCAATTATGACTTATAAAGAATTGGAAGAAATATTCATAGCGACTTATATCCAGAATAACAGAGTTCGTCTAGGAGTAGAAAAGTTTTTTAACATCAAGAAGAGACCTCTGGAGACTTGCAGAAGCCATATCATGAGGTGGAGAAAATTATGTAGCGAGGTAGGAACATCCGTTTCTGATAAAGAGAAGATGCGGGCGTTTACTAGTTCAATGGAGACAAATGACCCAATGTTCCAGGCTTTATATTGGACTCCGCCCAAAGATATGAACGAAATGAGAGCCAAGCAAAATGAATGGTTGTCTTACGAAGAAATGCAGGAAGAAGAAGCTCGTCAAAAGAAAGAAAAAACAAGGCACATCAACTCAATAAACAATTTCTCGCCGGCTGAGCAGGAAGAAATGCGAAATGAATGGATCAAAATGGAGCAGAAAAAGCTAGAAGCGTTGTTAGCGGGTCCCGGTTCAACAGCAATTGTTCCACAAAAACCACAAGAGCAAGAACAACATCAGCAGAGTAGCGGCCAACAGTGGAATTAAGGTAAAAGAGATAATTACGAGGGAAGAGACGGCCAAGACAATATAGGAAGATATGATAACAGAGGAAGGTACGCCAATAATGATAGAAGAAACTATGGCGACAATAGAGGAGGATACGACAACCGGTCAGGCAATGGAGATAGAAGGTTCAATAACGATAATCGTAGGTTCGGCGATAGAAGACCAGGATACCCAGATTTTCAAGATGCTACATTACCAAAGCTTTGTGTTACATACACTGATGCATGGGGACATATAGAAAGTTCGGCGTCAAGAAATGAGATCCGCTATCCTTTTAACAGAGGAAATCCTATGCATCCTATTTCAGACACTAGTGGATATTGTCGATATCATCAATTTCATGGCCACTCAACTGAGAATTGCACTGGAGTTCAGCGAGAAGTGCATATATTCATTCGTATGGGAAAATTTCAAGATTTCCTAGAGTTACCCCCAGCACCGCCAATGGCAGTTCAACCAATCCAGAGTTTACCTCCTAAACCTGAGGTCTTTGAAGTAGAAGTAAAAAGGGATCTTAAAGAATTAAATTGCTTTTCCATAGTGCATTCCACGATCAGCAGGGTTGAATTCCATAATAACGTTCGATCAAGGATACATAAGCGGGACAGGAGTGGTAAGGAAATTTTCAGTGTCGCCGTCAAGAAAAGTCCATTGTTGGAATGGATGAAGAAGCCAGTTAGTTTTTTCGCGGTAGAAGTACCAGCAGATGGAAGGGATCACTTGGATCCACTTGTATTAACTATTCAAATGGGAGAGTTTAAAGTTCCAAGGGTACTTATCGATCCAGGAGTTATGTAGACATCCTTTTTAATTCAGCCTATCAAGCTATGGACTCTAAAGAAAAACCAGTTGAGCCGCTCATCCCATCTACATATAGTATTTATGGATTTAATGGAATAGCCTCCAAGCCCAAAGGGGAAGTGACGCTAAAAGTGGTAACTTGTGAAACCCTGATAATGGATACTACCTTTTGTGTCGTGGATGTCGATTCGCCGTATGCAGCAATTCTTGGAAGACCGTGGTTACACACCATCAAGGGAGTACCCTCGACTTATCATTAGCGGTTGAGATTTCCAACTCCACAAGGGGTCGCCGAGTATATTGGAGATCCATCCACGACCAAGGCTTGCAATGAAGTGGACGTCAAGATGCGCGAAACCAGAAAGGCGAGATCGAATGAGAAAAAGAAAAAGGTCAACGAATTGGTAAAGGCTAGAGAAATTAATGAGGTAGTCGCCGACCCAAAAAAGTATATTCATTCTTTAGAAGAAGGCGACTCGTCAACAAAATCTGCAGTGGCATCCTTATAGCAGTTAAAGGTGTTAGGGCATTGTCCGGTCAAACCCACTAGCGTTGGTATGTCAAGCTAGTTGTCAGTTTTAGGTGTCAAAATTCAATTCTTGATTTAGCCTACTAGAGTTTAGATTTCGGAAATGGGATATAGACAGAGTAGTAGAGACCTTGAAGACGAAGACTATGAAGACAAAGAAGACATCAATTATTCTTCATCGACAAAAGGTTAGTAGGAGTTATGACTTTATGGATATTCTTCTATTTCTACTTTCTCTATTCTTTCGAAATATAATCGACTACTTTAGTAGTAATGTAGCGATTGAGATCGTGTTCTTGTGTAACATGGCTTTATGTCATGACCAGTATTTGATCCCACGAATACTGTGAATCAAGAATGCATGAGATAGATTCGACGCCATATGTCCATTACAATGGTTTGCTTGCAAACTGTTATGTTGGATATGGATGAATCTAAGGAGTACTCTTGAGCAAAGAGCCTGTGGATCACAGCTGAGGACGTTCTCACGTCTAAGTTCTGGCTCAGCCCAGTACCTCCAGC
Organism: Papaver nudicaule; assembly: GCA_023529015.1. NCBI lineage: Eukaryota > Viridiplantae > Streptophyta > Magnoliopsida > Ranunculales > Papaveraceae > Papaver > Papaver nudicaule. Next base: position 5,511 of record JAJJMA010212371.1, on the reverse strand, counting down.
GAAATCCAGGATTTGACCTAATTTGACCTGCGGACGGTTCCCGAACCAGTTTGCGTACCAGAGCCTGAAATTCTCCTGTGTCGCATTTGTTCACGTACCAGTACGTGAACCTGACATGGAGATTTCACTGGTAGTCGAATTAAGAGTTTATTCTTTTCAGAATTTCACTCTGAGTCAAATTCCAAACTCCTTTATCTCTTAGATGGACTTGTGTAAAACATAAATACCTTTTGTGTTCCATCTAACGATCCTCAATGAGTCAATAAGATAAGATTATCTCTGGTCTGTTGGATTCCTATCTTGAAGTGTTTTTGAGCCAACAAAACACTTGGCAGATAAATCTAAAAAGGAATTTCAATTGAGATTAATCTGTATTACCTGGTTGGCAAGTTTAGGGTTTCCTTAACTTGTGGGACAAGTAATTGATTGCTTAATTCCAAAGCAACCTATCTTATTGAGTGCTATAAATAGAGGTGTCTACGGACAGATACCGCAAGCATCAAGCATACGTGAAGGTCCTTAGGGAAGGTAGCGTAAACTCTTTTCACTTCGGTGAAAGCTTGTTGTGGTATAGTCATCCTCTATAGGTTGCAGCTCCTCTGGGAACTCCCTACGACTGTAAAAGACTTCCTTAGAGAGTTGGGAAGCACAGGTAGATTGATCCCTTTGTGGTTGATCAGATTAACCTGTAACCTCAGTAACCTATCCTAGTTCTTGTCTATTCTAAAGTCCGTCTCTTCTGCTATACGGCTATTCAAGAACTAGTTAAGTTACGTAAAGGTTTGAAAGGTAGCAACGCACGGCTGCACTCGGTGTTGTAAGACCTAGTTGGCTCCAGTTATACAAGTTCCTTAAGTGGTTCTTCATCTATAACTGAGGTAGATACAGATTGGGCGTTGCAAGGTGCATGTCAGCCCTGATTTGTTAAGTAGATTTCCGTATGACCTGGATTTGACAATCCGAAGGAAGTCATCTTATTTATGGTAAACTGATAGAGGACAGTTACACCATAAGTCAACAGTTTTGGTTTAAAACCCAGTATTGCTGACAAAAGCCTTTGGCATCGGTCAAAGCAACTCCTAGGCCTGTAACGGACGTCAGCTAGGGGAATCAAGTGCGTGACGATCTGTGGGGGATCCAGAGACGTAAGGAAGGCGACAGTAGCCAATTCGCTTGGAGGGCTTGAGTTTGTCTCTGCTACATCCCAGACCGAAGTCTTATAGTAGGCTAGAGTTTGTAGTCAGTTTGTACTGGGCGGTGTTCAAAACTGGACGAGGTCCCGAGGTTTTTCTGCAAGGCAGTTTCCTCGTTAAAAAACGTTTGGTGTCTTGTGTGCTTTTACTTTCCGCATTATAACTCTGATTTATAATTAAAGCACCAAGTAGTACGTTATTACCTAACTGTCGAGATTACTCCAGTTAGAGGTTTGGATATTGATTTTTGAGATCGTCCAAACTCTTTACCATAAGACTCACGAGCCAAAACGAAAAGTTGGTAGTATTTCGGTACCCCTTCTTTTTCAGTTGGTGTCAGAGCGGGTTAACACACTAAAGACGTAACTGTCTGTGTTTAACTAGGCTTGTGAGTCATGGACCAAAGCGTAAGAGCTTGTAACGTACCACCAAAGTTCGATGGCACAAACCACCTATGGTGGAAGACTGCAATGACTTCGTTTTTGCAAGCCCGAGACTTCAAAACTTGGGTTTATGTCATGAAGGAATATGTACCTCCTACTGTTGTAGTTGATGGACAAACTGTTCCTAAAGACATAGCGGTTTATGATGAAGTGGAAACACTCGCCGCTAAGCAAAACTATGATGGGCTTAATGCTATCATTCATGCAGTTACACCTGATCTATTCCATCACATAGCTACATGTGAAACCTCTCACGAGGCTTGGAACAGATTAAGGAATGTGTTCGAAGGTAATACAGCAGAGAAAGAAGCTAGACTTCAAAATCTGATGTCCGACTGGGAAAACCTTCGAATGCTTGAGGATGATACCTTTGAAGAATTTAATCACAAATTGTCTGAAATAGTCAATGCCTGTCACACCTATGGTAAAACTATTCCGGAAAGGGACATTGTGAGTAAAATTCTGAGGTCGTTACCATCAAGGTACGAATCCAAAAAGCATGCCATCCAGGAGATGCATGGCTTAGACATAACAAGAAGTGACCTTGTAGCTAAGCTAAAGATCTTCGATCATGAGCGAAAAGATAACCCCAAATCTATCGCTTTTGAGGCAGTGAGCACTCCGTGCACCTCCTCACCACAGAAATCGTCTTGGGCTGATGAGTGCAGCAACCCTGACGATGAAGAAGTGGACACTGAACTGTCTCTGCTTACACAGCAATTGAGAGATCTTCTCAGATCTAGAAGAGACAGGCAATTCAGGGGTAGAAGACCCTTACCAGCTTTCAAACCTAATCCTGACAGGGATGAGGATGATCTAGCTGAAGTGCAGTGTTTCAAGTGTCGTGGCTTTGGACACATGAAAGACGTTTGCCCTAGTAAGGATTACTTCAAAAGGGATAATGCTCTCTCCGCTCGATTCGATGATATGCCTGACCAGCATGAATTCGAATTAGATTTTGGAGAAACTGCTTTAATGGCAGGGACTTCAGATGAACGATCTAAACATGATGATTTGAAAAACATTTTAATTCATCAGTTGATCGACAAGAGCGAGAACCTTGTTCAAGAAAAATATCAGTTAAAATCTGATCTTGAAAAGGTAGAGAAAGCCCTTCTCCTGAAAGATCAAGAACTTAAGAAATTAAGTGATGATCTCTCCTCGACTTTGTCCTTAAAGGATAAAGAGATTGATACCCTAAAAGATGATCTTCAAAGGCTCTCTGGTAGCTCAGATAAAGTAGCAGCAATGTTATTTGGTCAAAAAGCCTTTGGAAATACCAATGGATTAGGGTTCAATAGTAACACTTACACCAAGAACAGTACTTTCATAGTGGATGGATCCAGTCCTCCACATAATGGTGTACCTGAGAAAGCTAAATCTCAGGATGGAAAACCTTCCAAGAATTGTCAGTACTGTGGCAAATCTGGACATGTCCAAGGAAGGTGTCGGCTTCTTAAGGGAAATAGGAAAGTTGTATATAAGCTTCAAGCCGATATGGATAGAATGAACAAAGTCTTGAAGCAATTCAAGGGAGCGTTGAAAAACGTGGAAAGTTCAAGAGGAAATGACAAGGGTAAGAAAACCTCTCAGCCCGAATCAGTCACTAGCAACCATTCTACAATCAACACCCCATGTGAGTCTAGTACTCACACATTAACGACCTAATCACAGTTAGGGGATGCATCCTCACACTAAGACTTGTGTGTGTGAGGTATGCAGTTGACATCAGGAATTCGTTCCTGGTAAGGTGGTTGTGCAAGTCATACTGTAAAACATATTTTCAAAGTCGAGATTACTCCATGAAAATTTGTTTCTGACTGATAGAGTCTGTCTGACAGACTTCTGAAGCTTTTAGTTTGCGAAGCGGTTCCCGAACCGGTCCATCGCAAAAATCTGGAAGATTCCCTTAAGTCTTTCAGATAAACTAAAACTCACTCCTCTTGAAAGATATATATATATATCTCGTTCATACATCCATTAAGTCATAACAAGATGGCTTACCCTACAAGAAGTGTTACGAGGAGTTGTGAAAGTGAAGCTGTGAAAGTTGAGCTCTGTGAGGGAATTTCAAGCAAGAGAAAGAAGACTCCTGCAGAAACCCTGGATTACCTCCACAAGTATCCAAATCCAGAGACTCATGCTATTAACTCGAGAGAAACAATTGATGGATATACAAAGTTGAGGAAGTACTTTCTGTAGAAAATCGATTACGAAAGGAAGAAAGCTTTATTCCATGAAGACAAAGCCAAACGCTTCAGGAAAAGCTATACTCATTATACATCATTGTTACGTGCTCTATCTGGTCTTTCTGAAGAGGAGGCTAGGAATAAGCACATCATAGATGATTTCTTTGATGAGGTCATATCTCGAGATAGTGAAGGCAAAAGTTGAGGTCATACAACTTTGTTCGTGTCTTCATATGATTTAGTAGTTTGCCATTCATGCTTTTTAGAGTTTTTCAAGCATGTACTACTTTATTTCATTAATAAAAGTTCTTTTTAGATGTTATTAATGATGTTTGCAATATTTGATTTGTTTACCTCAATCTTATTGCAAAACATAAGCTTTTTCCATTGCTTCGGTAGTGACGTAAAGCTATGTCTATTTTACAAAAGTTATGCTTATTCCATTACTTCGGTAGTGATGCAAAGAAACTTTTGATTATATGATTTTTAGGGTTTTCTCAAACTCGTAATCATATAACTCTCTTTCCAATATTGGCTAAGGAAAAGAGATTATCAACAAAGCAAAACTGGATAACATTTAATTGTTCTTGTCCAAGTTAGTCTTTGTAAGTTGTTCTTTATTGAATAACACCACATGGGGGAGAGTTCTTTTTGAACTTGCGCTTAATAACAAATCTTTTTGGGGAGCGTGGATGTGGAATATTAGGAGAAAGTGTATCTTTATTTCTCCATAAGGTGAGAACTCAGGTATCTAGCTGTTCAGATTACCTAAGTATACCATCTTTTAAGCTTGATATGCGAGTACTTAGCTTCACCTGTTCTTATAGGTGTATGAAACCCTAGTCTCAATCTACTTTGTCATATTTTTGTGACAAATAGGGGTAGAATACATATGGTTCTTATCTTGTGGTTGTTTGCATTACTGGTGCATAACCATAGGGGGAGAACATCATATGCTTACTTGTTGTGCTTTTCATAAAGTATCAAGTAAGGTGGAGTAATTATAAGCTGAGATCGAGCTTCGTATCAAGAATGAGTAGAATCACTTTAGAAGTTCTGATACATCACTTTAGAAGTTCTGATACACCAACTTCAAAGTTTGCTCAGATTCTTACTCAAACGCACAAACAACATGTGGGATGAGCATACCAAACCCACGTAAGCCTAAGCATACCTTTATGGTTGTTTGAGCTGGATATGTTGTGACTGCTGACTACGGATTCATCAACAAGAGTTTAATGAACACATCAAGACTCAAAGGAGAAGTTGAAGAATTCAAGAAATCAAGAACTACATTTGGTTAGTACTTCATTGTATATTATTTGAATCCATATGTAAATTGATTTTGTCACTAAAATTGACAAAGGGGGAGATTGTTAGGGCATTGTCCGGTCAAACCCACTAGCGTTGGTATGTCAAGTTAGTTGTCAGTTTTAGGTGTCAAAATTCAATTCTTGATTTAGCCTACTAGAGTTTAGATTTCGGAAATGGGATATAGACAGAGTAGTAGAGACCTTGAAGACGAAGACTGTGAAGACAAAGAAGACATCAATTATTCTTCATCGACAAAAGGTTAGTAGGAGTTATGACTTTATGGATATTCTTCTATTTCTACTTTCTCTATTCTTTCGAAATATAGTCGACTACTTTAGTAGTAATGTAGCGATTGAGATCGTGTTCTTGTGT
>JAJJMA010212336.1:0-10410 GCA_023529015.1 Papaver nudicaule | reverse complement strand
TTAACATAAGCTGGTGCTGTAGTGCGGATGGAGAAGTATAGTCTGGATACCCCATTGCAGTTTCGAAGAAGCAGCAACTCACATTGAGGGTCATCCAAAGTGTGCACTGCATTTATGAGCTGAGTAGTTTTATGAACCCTGTTGAGTACCAACTGACTGCAAAACTCATGGCTCAAGCTGACTGGTCCCCCAATAAGTTTAACCCCATTTATAGGCCTCCCAATATCCACTGGAAAAACTCCTTCATGTGCACTCCTTATGTCAGCAGTTGGCCAGAATATTTCTGTTTTCTGCACATGAAGGTGAAGCCCTCTGACAATGCCCTGGTGCTGGATGATATTGAGAGCTTTAGAAACCATGAGAGTGTCACCAATTAAGGTGCCATCATCCAAGTACCAGGCTTGAAGTTGTAGGTTGCACTTCTTGGACACCTGCAAAGCTATATGATGTAGGGTTAGAGCAAAGAGCAGTGGCCCTAATGGATCAGCCCGTTGTACCCCTTGTGAAGATGTGAGTGTGTGGCTGTCATAGTAGAGCCTTGCTGGTGATGAGTAGCAGAACTCTACCCATGTAGAAATGCTAGGACAATGTGCCATAACTTCCTGTAGCATAGCAGACCTGTCTACTAGATTAAATGCATTCTTGAAATCAACCATAAGCATACTCAAAGTGTTGCCTGAACCCCTATCTTCAACAATGCGATTGATGAGTGTAAAATAGCTCCACCCCCACATGAAACTCCAACCTGGAAATCCCCTAAATATCTTATCATGTCTTTGCTTACCATAGATGCAGCCACTTTGGACACCAACCTTCTCCAAATGCTGCCAACTGCAATTGGCCTAATTCCTCCATCAGGCTTGAGCAAGGGTGCCAGTGGTGCACTGGATATGTATTCACCTAGCTGAGGGGGACATTGACCAGACAAGAGAAGATTTACAATGGAAGTAATTAAGTGAGAAACTCATCTGCAACTGCTGCTCCAGGTCCACTCAAAGCATCTATAAAATGCTGAGCATGCAGACCATCTCTACCACAAGTAGTGCCTCTAGGAAAGCTTTTAACCCTGCTTAAAACCATATCCTTGTCAGCCATAGCTGACTCTATACAATTGGGTGTGCTGGGGAGAGTTGGTGGTGGTGCAGTGGGATGTTTCAACCTCAAGTCTTCTAATGTTGTTGTTGTAGATGGTGCTACTCCATTGGAGGTAAGAATTCTAAGTGCAACTGTGTAAGTACTCTCTCCCATCTTTTCTTGCAGAGTTTAATATTAATATCTTGCTGGTTGCGTTTCTTTACAGGTTGCCTGCTCTTGTCGATCTGTTGCTCACTATATTCTTCAAGCAGGTGATGTATTGAAGCATAATGGCCACCATTGTCCCTCCACTGAGAAAGTGATGTGTTGATTGAATTCAACTGGGATTTAATACTCATACCTGACCTTGTTTCAGAGCTAGATTTGGGGGCATAATTCCTCAATACACATGCAGGGAAAAGAAGTAACAAAACCCAATTGAAGATTTCCATGGGGCTTTGTATAACTTTTTCCATGACATGTTTGAAAGCTCTGGAGAAACTTAGTGGGGATGTACCTTGTTGTGTGAACCTGAAGGCGGAAAACTCTGTCAAGTAGATCCACATCAAGCCAAACTGGTTCATGTCAGTGTCTCTGACACCATCTGCATCTCCATCTCCTTCTGTGTTAGCACTAACTGGTATAGGTTTACGGATGTCATAAACGACAAACTCTAAGTGTCCATCTCGCAGTGGTGCTTCTATGTGCTCAGGATGGTTTTTGCAAGGGATTCTCCAAGTATGGGTCTTCATACAGGACGTACACAACCACAATTTCAATTGATGAAGTATAGTTTCCCATGAGGAATAAACTGCAGCATTGGTACGTATTCTTGCTCTACAAACCTCACTACCATCACCAGGCATGTCATTCTTGTCTTGCAGATGGCGCCCCAAAGACGTACGTGCAAAGCCTCGCTTCTTGACGCTATTGTCACAATCATCGAAACCTCTGAACGGACAATGAACCATGTAACCATAATTTCTTGAAGAACATGGTCTATCGTGACTGCGGGATGAACAAGGAGATGGGTTATGGGTATATGATGAACTAGGGCTCTGGGTGTGAGTGATTTTCGATCGTGTTCTAGGAATATTATGGTGTTAGAAGGTATGAACACATGATATCTGTTCCTCTGTAAAAGGTAACCGTCAAGCAAGTTGATGGTGATTGATGAAAAAATGTCTAAAAATGGTATCACACAGCCAGGGAAGAAGAGAGGAATCGATTGGTATGAAGTGCAAATGGATTAGAGGCGTGAATCAGAGGAAACAATCGGAAATTTCAATCTTCCCTAGGGCCGACGTTTTATATATATATATATTGATTTGTATACATATACGTTCTACAACGTATGGATATATGTGTGTGTGTGTGTGTGTGTGTGTGTGTGTGTGTGTGTATATATGTATATTATTGTTCACATTGCTGGGAATGTGTGTGTGTATTATAAATGCAATTACCACTGTATGTATGAGTATGTGCAGTAACTTACATGAAACCATTTTGGTGTTGTAGAGAAAGCAAGGCGATGATGAAGAAGCAATTTCAAGTCGTCATTCTGCCCGTTCCTCCGTTGCTAGAACACCTAGGTGTACTGACGGTTTCTCGTACGCTCCCGTTATCAGAAGCCCGAACGTGGTCGTTAATCATGGATACTTCTTTGTTTGTTTCATTCCCAATGAAGGGGATCTTGATGACTCCTCCAGAGTGGTGCCTGGCGAGGGCCATCAAGTTTCGTCTGGAGTCTAACATACATGTCGGTGTGCCCTTTGATTTTATGGTTCTGCAGTTTAATGTGACTCAATGTTGTGCTTGGTTTGAATTCATGTTGACAAATAAGCAAGTTCGGCCAATCTTAGATCGGGCAGGTATCTTCTATGCAGTGAAGGCAACTGGGAACTTGAGAATAAAAAAGATGCGAGGTGCCATCGTTACTTTCCTCCTTCGTTGGTATAGAGCGACCAGTACTTTCGTGATGAATTGGGGTGACTTCACTATTTCCTTGGAGGCGGTTGCCGTCTTGTATCATCTCCCGATGTTAGGGAACATTCCGAACAACTATACATCAGATCAGGATAAGATGATTGCAGATTTAAACAAGAAGATTGAAGAGTTGCAAGTTGCCAAGACTTCTACAAGTGAGAATTATATAGCGTGGACTCGTCACTGGTACGTAGGCGGCTCAAGTCCTTCTGGTTGTGATCCCGAAAGCACTATTTGTATTGCAGCGTTCCTGGTACTTTGGTTGTCCAAAGAAATTTTTGTTGATGACCCCGTCGGTACGCTGAAGCCTCACGCGATTCCTTTAGCTTTCCTTCTTGCTCATGGACAGAGTCTACCCATCGGTAGTCTATTCCTTGGTTCTTAATATGCTCATTTTGGGGCTTTAGTCAGGGACATGGCGGTTCCCGGAGTAAAAAGAGTTGGCATTCACCTGAATGCTTCGTTCATCCAGGTAATATTGTGGGAGCATTACCGAGCTCATAGACCTACCAACGCTCCTCATTTGGATAAGGTCTTGAACGAGAGTCCCAGAATTTTGCAGTGGATCAACAGAAAACCCATTACTTCTCCGAAGTTGGGGGACTTGTTGGACGACGAGAGGAATATCAACTTTCGTTCGTGGTATACTATTTCTTTTCCTAAAATCATCTAGCCTGAAACCTTTACGGAGATGCCTAGTGTTGAGATACGGTCGGGACCTCGAGGAACGAGTGGTTTTAGTGATGGACATGTCATCTTTATTAATAGCAGTACCCCTGGTTATATCCTTGGTTTCTTTCGTGGAGAAGAGGTGGTGATGTCGTACAACATAGACAGATCAGCGCGAGTGATGGGTTTTGACCAAGACGTTCCTGCAAGGTCGCTTCCCATGCCTTCCGCAGCGGCGTTGCTTACATCACTTGACGTGTCCCTTCATCCTGGTCCCCTTTTCACCTTCATTCATTCTCATAGATCTGTAAGGGTGACTCCCGAATATCATAGGTTTTGGGACAGGACTCTCGAAGTTCTCCGTAGCTTTGTCAGTGGTCAAAATATTGGCCAAGGTGCTCCCGTTTCTCTTCCGCATATGAGTTCCGCTCCAAGTCCCCAGTGTTCTGGTGAAACTTCTATGGTGGTACTAAGAGAAGACCTAGGATGAAATTTCCTAGAGGGTATGTATCTCAGATGGTGGTAGATGAAACTCCTACTGACGACCAGGACGTTGATATGATGGTAAACGAACCTCTCGTACTTTTGTAGATGTTATTTCGCTTTCTAATATGTAGCATTGTTGATGAGAGTCTTACGCTTGTATTCCTTTGTGGGCGAGCCATCCGAGAAACAATGAACCTGTAGAGTTCTCGAGTGTTGATGATGGAGATCGGGAGGTACTTGAGAGGAATGCCAATTCTTCGCCTTCTCGTAAGGTGACGAGTCTTAACACGGTAAGCGCCTTGCCTCTCTTTTTTTAGCTTCAGATTTGCACCATTATACGAAAATAGATCTCCGTTTTTTATGATAAGCTCCTACTTTCATAGCTAAGACCCTGGGCTATCATCTATTAGGATAATTTCTTGAATTTGAGACCGTTTACCTCGTCGTATTTGCTGAGCAATGGAGTTACAGGAACAATTCGTCGTATTTCTGACAGTTTGTTTCTTGCGCATTCCCTGGTGTTTGCATCATATCTCCCTCGATTGTTGTATCACCATGAAGTTCTGATCCATAGTAGTAGACATCCAGGAGAGTATTGTGTCCAAAAGTCCTTGAAATTCCTCATAGATTTTCTGCAGTATTTGACGTGATTTTGCACAAGGACGTGATTTTGCACAAGATTCTCGACTGCGCGTCTCGTATGCGCCATAGTGTTTGAGTCATATCTCCCAAACCCCATGCTGTAATGTCATGAAATTTTAGTGTGTCTTGGAAGATTCACATAGGGAGGTTGTGTCCTAAAATATCCCCAAAATTCCTTGTAGATATTTTAAACCGACCGTTTCTTTATGACAAATATTCTGGCGCAGGATGTTCTGACAGCTTTTTCTTTCCTTCAATGTTTGCACCATATTTCTTAAACCATAAAGAGTTCTTGCATTAAATTTCACCACCTGGTAGAAGACATTAAAATGAAGATCGTGTCTAAGTTTTACCCCAAAATTATTCACGAGCTCTCCGCAGCAATCGTTTCGGTTTCGTATGCACGTTCTGCCCATGAACTGTGATGTTTACCCCGTATCTCTTATACCACGAACTGGATTGCCATAAAATTTTATCACGTAATAGTAGACACCAGCAGGAGGATAGTGTCCAAAAATATCTCCAAGATTCCATATATATATTCCACCTTGCTTGTTTTGGCGTTATGCATTTTTTCTGCTCCTAACCACTAATTCTCTCTATTTTTTTTAAGTTCATCGAAGGAATTGGTCAGCTCAGGAGAAATGAGATGACAATGACCGAGGATGTTGATGATATCATGTGGATTCTCCTGTAGACGTTATCATGGACCCGCCGATTGAAGGTGACGTGGGTGGAGATACGGCTTCTGGTGATGACACTGAAGAACTTGAGTCTTCTGAAGACACCCGTGATGCCGAGATGAGGGATCTCTACCCGAATAGTGGTGTTCCGTTCTCTCTCTTAAGTAGAGTCAGGAATGATTGTGTAGCGGTCGGCGGCTTCGTAGTACCAAAAGCGTATCAAGACATGTAAACTCGCATCTGGAACAGGTTCGGGCACATAACTACTGAGGACACTAATCGTGCCATGGCAGAAGGCTTTGTTGCTGTCTTGTTGGAGCGGATTGATGAGATGGGTGAGTACACCATGCGTGAAGTTGAGCCGGATATGTTACAAGATTGGGAAGACGCCATAATTGTTGTTGAAAGCCAATCTCTTAATGTGGCTTGGCTACGGGAGAGGTTTGAACAACGCAAGGGTTTCAAGGCTCAGGCTGATGCTGCTACAGATGATGTTCTCTCCATGAAGGAAAAGGAGGTTGTTGAATTGAAGGCTAAGTATAGGATATGAAAAATGCTCATGAGAGAACTGGGTGTATTGTGCTACATGGCCTTTTCTGAGTAGTTCGGTCTTAGGTTTGGTTTTATTTCTAGTCTTGTGACTCGGTTTTATTTCTAGACCTCGTAGCTCAGAGATTTCTTTATTATATATTTTTTAAAAGATAATTGGATGTTGAGTTTTACACCTTAACTATATGTGGTGGTTTCACACATTTTTTTTTACATGGGGCTAAGGATTAATCGTAATACGCTTCAACCCATCTTTTCTGTATTGTTGTTGTATCCTTGTAACCATCCTTGACAGAAACCAACTTATAATATCCACTTAATGTAGACCTGGCGACTTAATATGGTCCCTTAGGACGATCCCCTTTTCGAAGGGCTGTCTTCATCACCCATTCTCCTATCTTGAACTCTTTATCACTAGTTGATGGAGTTCTGGATTTGTAAAACCTCCTGCTGGGAACGGTATTCGAGAGTGATTGGGAGGATGGTTATCTTTGGTGTCTCCATCTCCCACATTTGACCCATTGAACAATATACTAAGAGTGTCACGACTAGAGGAAGGACTACCCATTTCCTAAAATATTGAACCGGGTTTGTCATCCATTCATACCTTGTGATCAGAGCAGTGTTGTTGTCTCGTGGGAGCGTAGTCTCCTTTTGTCCATGGAAGTGTATGATATGTGCTAGAACATTTTCTCCTGGTTCCCCTTTGAAGTCTGTCGAACTTTCTGATACTCCATACAGAGACATTGTTGCTACTTGGAGGTCTTCAGATTGTTCTGAACCTCCTGGTAGGGCTGCGGCCTCGCTGAGCAAGCTTTGATTGTTGTGGAACCAAGGATGGCCTAGAATCATGTCGTATTCCAGACCTTGTGTGATGACATGGAGTTCGGTTTCAGTTTGTGCTTCAATCACTTTCACTTGTGGAGTAATTCGTCCATAGGTTGTCATTGATCTCCCTTATGGGTCTTTTAACGTTATTGAGGAGTGGACGGCTTCGTGCGGAGAGATCCCCACAGCTTCTAGTGTCCTGGCGGAAATAATGTTGACTTTCATCCCCCGGATCCACCAGCGTGTTGGGAAATTCGGTGCCACACAAACACACAGTGGTGAGAATCCCCAGCCTTATCTAGCCAATAGTCCCCAATCATATTTCACATAGGACTTTCTTTGCGTCGGCAAGTGTTGGGTCTCCCTTTCTTCAAGCGCTAGTCGTCTCCCTGATACCACGTAGTTCAGTGCTGTAAACATATCTTTGCGCTGAGGTTTTGAGAAGCAAAAGACTTCACACAATTGATGCATCATGATTTCCACCTTTTGATTCACCGACACTTTATGGACGGTAAGAGTCTGAATGCATGGAGGCCCTTGGTGTAGTTCGTCGGAATACGCTTTAGCCTTGAAGATACGGTCCCTGAGGATACGTCTGAAACTGTAACATTGGATTGTGGCGTGGTTGATTCTTCTGTGGTTGTGAGTGTAGAAAATGCCTTTTGTGCATCAGGGGCTCTCAAGAGATGATATTGTATAGGAGACTTACCTTAGAAGTGGAGAATGGTGTCAGCGGCAACCTTCAACGGATATCACACAGAAGAAGAAGGCGACAAAGGGAGAAAGGAAAGGTCGACGTACATCAAAGAAAAGCAGGACGGCATATTCAACTCAGCGGAAAAGGGCACGTCATCGACAAAAGCTGATAATCTGGTTGAGCATTTAATGAGGATCAGAACGGTCGGATTGTCAGAGTTGACTCGTTGACTCGGTGGGATATGAGTCATTGTTCTAATCCAGTTCAAGATGAGAGGCGCTGAAGTATCGAAAGAGGGACGGCGGTATTGAAGATCGGCGGATGAGGACAAATAGTGTCATACCTAAAGTTGTTTGTATTAGTTGTAGTCCATTATGTAAAATGCCTATAAAAGGCCATGTAACACAACCAAGCGAGGGGTTGGGAAAGTGAACTCTGGGGTTGATCTTTTGAGAGAGAAAGAATTCCTTCTTACTCTCAAGAGCTCAAATACTAGGGAAGATCTTGATTTTGTAAGGGTGATTATCATTGGCAAGGTGAGAATAAGGCAATGAATCCATGAATAATATTTGATACTTGAGAGTTTTAGCTTCTATGCTCTAATCTGAGTTATGTTTCTGTCTTAGTATTGTTGTTTATGTTTATGTTACTCATGAATAATGCTTGTTAGGACGTGATTTAAGTGTTTAAGTATGGGTGTATTGGTAAAATCTCACCTATGGGGATTTTACCAACTACACTTGGTGATCACTATAAATAGATGACCTTCTGCAAGATACAATCTCAATCCTCTACACATCTGTGTATCCTTGCATAAAGGTTGGTCGTCATCTCGAAATCCTTTTGGACTACAACTATTGAAAGACTTCACTTGAGGATCGTGAAGCACAGGTCGGAAGTAAAATTTCATCCTGTATCTTGGGACGATTGAATATTTTCAATCTTATCACGACCAAGATTTGATAGAAACTTCGTAAGGTAGATCTAGAATTCTAAACCCTAGAAGTTCCCAACGCATATTCACGAACTAGGTTTCATACTAAGTTCGTCACGCGTTTGGAGGTAAAGTTGATTAGGCTAGTTCAATAAGCCCTATTCAACATATCGATTTCCATTAACCTTGACTTTAAGAATAAAGGAAATCACAATCGTATTCTTGTTTGATTACTTGGATACTTTTAGGCGTCCTGTTAGAGGCAGGGTAGCGCTAGTCTTCACGAAGGGAAGTGGAGCAACTCCTAGGCCTGTAAAGGACGTTAGATAGGGGAATCAAGTACGTAGGGCGGGAGCCAAGAGACGTAGAAGCACATTGGTAGCTGAGTTTCTTGTAGGGCGAATTCAGTCTCGATACAGTCCAGTGCGAAGTCTGAGAGTAGGCTAGCGTCTGTATACCGTTCATACTAAGAGTGTTCACATCTGGACGAGGTCCCCGGGTTTTTCTGCTAGGTTTGTAGTTTCCTCGTTAACAAAAATCTGGTGTCTTGCATTACTTTTCCCTTCCGCATTATATTGTCTCTGATCTATATTGAAAAATGAGGGGTACCGAAATACGACCTACTTTTCGTTTGGGCTCGTGAGTCTTATGGTTAGGTTTGGACGATCTCAAAAATCAATATCCAAACCTAGATAACCGGAGTTGTGATCTAGGGATCAACTAGACAAAGACAAGTCTTTGGAGTAAACTCGACGGTTATGGATAACATACTTCTTGTGTTTGCTTTTAATTATATGTCAGAGTTTATATAATTGCGGAAAGGAAAAGCACACAAGACACCAGAACGTTTTTTTAACGAGGAAACTACCTTTTAGAAAAACCTTGGGACCTTGTCCAGATTGAACACCGCCCAGTACAAACTGACTACAAACTCTAGCCTATTATAAGAATTCGGTCTGGGATGTAGCAGAGACCAACTCAATCCCTCCAAGCGAATTGGCTACTGTCGCACTCTTTACGTCTCTAGATCCCCCACAGATCGTCACACACTTGATTCCCCCAGCTGACGTCCTTTACAGGCCTAGGAGTTGCTTTGACCGCTGTCAAAGGCTTGTGTCAGCAATACTGGCTTTGAAACCTAATTGTTGACGTATGATCGAACTGTCCTCTATCAGTTTCTCATACACAAGTTGACTTCCTTCGGATTGCTCCAGGTCATACGGAAATCTACTTTACAAATCAGGGATGACAAGCAAACCGAGTAAGATATGCCCATTTTGTCTCTACCTCAGTTGTACACGAAGAATCAGTTAAGAAACTTGTACAACTAGAGCTAACTAGGTCTTACAACACCGAATGCAGCCGTGCGTTGCTACCTTTCAACCTTGTGTGTAACGTATCAGTTCTTGAATAGCCGTATAGCAGAAGAGACGGACTATGGAATAGATAAAAACGTGATCAGGTTATACAGGTTACAGGTTAATCCGATTTCAACCAAATAAGGTCTCAATCTCCTACCTGTGCTTCCAACTCTCAAGAGAAGTCTTTTATAGTCGTAGGGAGTTCCCAGAGGAGCTGCAACCTATAGAGGATGACTATACCACAACAAGCGTTCACCGAAGTGAAAAGAGTTTACGATCACTTCCCTAAGGACCTTCACGTATGCTTGATGCTTGCGGTATTTGTCCGTAGACACCTTTATTTATAGCACTCAATAAGATAGGTTGCTTTGGAATAAAGCAATCAATTACTTGTCCCACAAGTCAAGGAAACCCTAAACTTGCCAACCAAGTAATAGAGATTAATCTCAATTGGAATTCTTTTTAACGTTTATCTGCCAAGTGTTTTGTTAGCTCAAAAAC
>JAJJMA010212333.1:0-27321 GCA_023529015.1 Papaver nudicaule | reverse complement strand
ATTTATAAGGCCTGGCATGCCATTTTTATATAGAAAATGAACAAATATCCTGCTCAAGACTCTAGTATAACCAAACGTCACAGCGACATGACCGAGTTCCCCCGGTCCAACAGTTCGCAGACATCAGCACTAGTATATTCTCACGAATGTCTACTGCAAAAAATAATAGAATTGACAATTATCGTTTCATTATGCACTTTTTTTTTTGCTCAATGGGCATTCTTTATTATTTTTATTTTTTTTGATAAAAGGAAACTGCATTGAAACTAAGAAACACAGATTACATTGTTCAGATTACATATTTCACTAAACCATTTAGCCCTACTTAACACATCCAGATCATACGAGTCTATTTTTCCAACATTCATTTTAACAAGTTTCTTAGCTAGGTTGTCTGCTAGATAATTACAATTCCGATTAACATAGGTAAAAGAAGAACTAGCAAGTCTAGAAGAGGGGTCTTTTAGCATTTGTTCTGCTTCATTAAGGCAGTTCTTTGTCCTCCAGTTCACAGAAAAAGTGTTCTTCTTCATATAATTAATGATGTTCAGATTGTCATTGAGAAATTTGGGTTTTCCATGGCAATATTTCAATTTCCATCTCACTGCTTCTCTGCATGCTCTGGCCTCTGCATCTTCTGCACTAGCACAATACCATGATCCTCCTGTAAAGCCAAAAATGTAACTCAAGTTAGAGACTTTAATTACCCCATAAGAGAATCTGTTGCTTTCTTTGATGTATGAAGCATCAAAGAAGATGTAATCAGTGTAGTCTTCTTTGCTCATCTCCTTGCTTCTGCAGAAAGGATGGTTAGTCCGACAGGTCTTTTTATCTTTACTTCTCTTCTTCTTTTCACACAAGGTATTATAATCAGCCAAATTCTTTTGAATGATCCTGTAAAGGTCTTTTGGGTCAGGCTTAACTGAATCAAAGACCACCCTGCACATGTACTTCCACACAAGCCAATTTACATAAGCAATCATGTCTCTGTTGTTACTATCCTTCAGCCAATCAATGCACCAGTCCTTAAAAAAGATATTCTGAGCATGACTAAATATATGGTGAGCTGAAAGGGTTCTCCAAACAGCTTCAGTGAATTTACATTCCGTAAACAGGTGATTCACACTCTCACAAGCACCAGCATTACACATAAGACAATGAGTATCAATATTAGTATGCCTCCCTAACCTTTCTCTGACCGAAAGACAATCATTTAAAGCCCTCCAAAGAAAATTTTTCACCCTAGGAATAACCTCTAATTTCCAAATTCCACTCCAAGCAACATTCCTTGTTCTGTGATTTCCATTGCAAAGGAAGTTATAAGCAGATTTAACTGACACATGACCATCCTTAGTACCAAGCCAGACAATACTATCATTTGCTCCCCTGTTAACTTGTGGTTCTATGGTGATTATTGAGTTAATAGTATCCCTGTTGAACATGCTATTAATCTTGGTTCTATCCCAGTTTCCATTTCCATCAATAATATCAGCAACCTTAAGATTCTCCTTAGGTATTTCACTGTTCCTACAGATTGGTTTGGTTCCATCAGGCAGCCAACTATCTTTCCACAGATCTATGTTCTTCCCATCCTTAACATTCCAACTATGGTTTTTCTTGATTATGTCAATGCCTTTACAAATACTAGACCAGACCCATGATCTGACAGACTTTTTTTTGTACCTAATTGGACTATTTTTTGGGAAATATTTGCATTTAAGAATCCTACTCCACAGTTGGTTTGGATTCTTTATGAGTCTCCAAGCCAACCTTGTTAGAAGGGCCAAATTAAATTTGTGAGGGTTCTTTAACCCAGCCCCCCATTTTCCTTACTAGTGCATATGTAATCCCAAGACTTCAAATACATGAAGCCATATCCTCATTTTTTTGCCACCAGAAATCTCTCTGTAAGTCATCAAGCTTATCAAGAGTTTTCTTAGGCAGAGAGAAACACATCATTTGGTAAAGAGGCATAGCACTGGCGACTGATCTAATTAGAACAGTCCTGCCAGCTTGAGAAATCAACTTTGCTCCAACCCTTAACCCTTTTATAAACATTCTCCAAGAGGTTTTGATAATTGAAACTCTTAGATCTATGAAAAAACAGAGGTGTACCTAAGTAAGTATCAGTTTTGGTAATTCTATTAACTTTTAGAATCCTAGCAAGAAGTTTACAGTGTTTGTTTTGAACTCTTTTACTAAAGTAGATACCAGACTTTTGGTAGTTTACAACCTGACCAGAAGATTTGCTAAAGATATCTAGAATATGAATTAAGTTTCTAGCCTGAGCAACACTAGCAGAGGTAAAGAGAAAAACATCATCAACAAAGAATAGGTGTGTTATTGAAGGACTATTTCTAGTAACTCTAATGCCATTAATACTCCTAGTGGACTCAGCATGCTCAAGTAACCTAGCTAAAGCCTCAATACAAATGATAAATATAGATGGAGACAATGGGTCACCTTGTCTGATTCCTCTAGAGGGCAGAAAAGTCTCTCCTGGTGACCCATTAACAAGAACAGAATATGAAACAGAAGATATGCAAGCATAAATAAGATCACAGAAGTCAGGTGAGAAACCAAATTTTTTAAAAATGTGAATAATGAAATGCCACTCAAGTCTATCAAAGGCTTTGGATAAGTCTAGTTTAATAGCCATGTATCCACTTTTCCTATTACTAGTTTTCATGGAGTGAAGTATTTCATGAGAAACCACAATGTTATCCGTAATCTGTCTTTTAGGAATGAAGGCAGATTGATTAGGAGATATTAGCTTATCAAGATGGGGCTTAATCCTATTTGCAATTATTTTAGAGACAATCTTATAGATAGCATTACTTAAACTAATGGGTCTAAATTCACTAGGGGTTTTAGGAGAGTTATTTTTTGGAATCAAAGAAATAAAAGTATGGTTACACTCAGCTTCCATGCTTCTATTTCTAAAGACATTTTGAACCCATTCTACTATGTCATTTTGTAATAAGTTCCAATGATGTTGAAAGAAACCTGGGGGATATCCATCAGGACCTGGAGCCCCCCAAGGATTCATAGAAAATAAGGCATTTTTTATTTCATTAGTATCAGGTATTATACATAATGCAGAATTGTCAGACTCACTTATAACAGGATGTAAGATATCATTAAAAACAAGATCTATAGTATTCTCATCAGTTTGAGCAATATCCTTAAAATGTTTTGTCAGCATACAAGAAATTTCTTTCTGTCCTTCAATCCACAGACCTTTACTATATCTAAGAGTGTAAATCCTATTTATTCTTTTACGCTCAGAAGCACTTTGGTAGAAGAACTTAGTGTTATGATCATATTCTTTAATCCATTTTTCCTTAACATGCATACTCCAATAGCTTTTTTCTATATTATACCAGGATTCTAACTCTCTGTGTAATAAATCAAGTATATTCTTACTCACAGGGCAACATGACTTCCTATTTTCATTATCAATTTCATTTAATATATTAAAAATATTTCTGAAAATATTCCCAAACACATTTTTATTCAAATTTATTAACTTGCCTTTAACATTTTTCATTATACTGCATAAATCTTTATTCCTGTCATGGTCTTTATTCACAGTTTCCTCAATAAGGTTACTATAAGTATCATGCTTTATCCAACATTTCATGTATCTATATGGCCTAAAACTCTTTTCACTCTTTGGAATAGTTTCTAACATGATAGGAGCATGGTAAGAAACTACCCTAGTGAGATGGTTATTTAAAGATAGTGGAAACATTTCAATCCATTTATGGTTAACTATGACATGATCAATTCTCTCTTGTATGTTATGATCACCAGACCTTTTGTTAGTCCAAGTGAAAGGTAACCCAGAAAAACCAAGATCAATCAGACCAAGATTATGCATGCAACTATAGATATACGAACAACTGCCAGAGGTACTAGAATTACCACCAATCTAATCATCTTTATGAAGAATAAAA
Organism: Papaver nudicaule; assembly: GCA_023529015.1. Lineage (NCBI taxonomy): Eukaryota > Viridiplantae > Streptophyta > Magnoliopsida > Ranunculales > Papaveraceae > Papaver > Papaver nudicaule. The sequence goes on along the minus strand of JAJJMA010212333.1, from coordinate 23,362 downwards.
TTCATATCCCCTATCAACACCCATGGGATATTTTGATTACTAAAATTTGAAATAAAATCCCACTGACTTATTCTAAGATCATGGTCTAATGCCCCATACACAAAGGAGACATTAAAATCAACATCATCCTTATTAATACTAAATTAAAAACATTATCTTTAAAGTTAACCAACCTAGCTGTAATGTTATGAAACCATACTATAGCAAAACCACCTGATCTACCTATAGATGGAACCACTAACCAATCCTTTGCTTTTAGATTTTTGATAACTCTCTCCATCAATGGAATTTGGGATTTAGTTTCTGATAGGAATAACATGTCTGTGTTGTTTGATTTACAAAGGTGCTTAAGATGATCCTGTTTTAATTGGGATCTTAGACCTTGTAAATTCCATGATATAATTTTGAAATCAAAGCCCTTTTTCTCTTCACTAGGCAGGAAAGAACACAAAAACATATGATGATTAAATGGAAGAATGGCTAATATTAGAGTGTCTAGGAAGGCAACTAAGTAAAAACCAATTCTAAGATTAAGAGCTGAGATAGAATTTAAAAGGGGGTTATTTCTAAAAACATGCATATTTAAATATTTAACTGAAGCCAAAAATATGCAAATTGACATAAGAATAAATGGTGTTTTGAAAAGTTGAGAGTTTACCTCCATGTTCTGACAGGGAACAGATGCTCTTCCTTGAAGCTCAGTTTCAGCCGTAACATTAGTGTGAAGAGAAGAAGGGTTTTCAGGTTCATCATAGTCAAACCTTGCAACACAAATGCCATAAGCTCCTTTTCACATAAGTCAGTTGTAGCAACAAAGTCCACCAGGTGTGCTTCATCCAACTTCTCTTTTTGTGCAATAGGCACATTATCACCTCTTCATTCTGCACCTTTCCCACAGTTTTACTCTCAGCACTGCCACCTCTATCCACTTTAATCCAGTCACTAAGCATGCTTTTACTTCTCTCCTTGCCAATGCTGATACAACTTTTTTCCTTGCCCAAATGAACATATTGACCAAGCATTCTTGCCCAATTAGAGAACTTCTTTGTTTTCTTTTCTGCTTTTGTACCTCCATTAACTGATCCTTCATCAGAACCAAGACTCATCTTACTGTTGGCAGTCAATTTCCCATTATTCTCTTCCACCTTGCCTTTTCCTTTAATAGCTCTTCTAAGTTCTTCAAGAGAAACCAGATCATTTTTGCTTCTCTGCATGCCAGAGCTAGAACTCTGACCACCACAATTCAGCACTAGGAGTAACAGGATCTGTACCACCCAAGTCAGTATTATTAGCTCCACCATCTGCACTCGCTGCACCACCAGCACCATTTTGATTATCAGGCATGTTGTTTCCTTCAGGCATGTTGTTTCCTTGAGTACTTGAAGTTGAAGCAACCTTAACTACAGTTACCCCTTGATTCTCCTCCTCCAACTCCATTCTCATTCTTTTCCTTCCATTTCCTCTTTCTCTGTCAATGTCACTGTCATAAATCCTCAAATCTGCAATAGCCCTTTGAACTGTACCAATAGCTCTGCTCTTTTGTACCCATCTCCTATCCATGATAATATTAAAGGTTTCTTCACTTTGCAGTATAATCCTTGGTATGTTGCTTCTTCCATACCTCAAATTTGCTTCACACTCATCCCTTCTGTGATCAATAGTCCAGCATCTCTTGCATGTAGCAAATGAGATTCTATCAAAGTAAATTCTGACATTAATAGTTTCCCTATCATTACCATCAACAATAATAATTTTGATGTAACTTTTTAATGGTAATAAAAGGTTAACCATCACATGAGCTCTGAAGACTCCCTTTTCTTCTATCATAGGACCAATAAGAGCAAGCACCTTACCCACCTTTTCTGCTACTCTCCTTGCAACATCACCCCTTTCAATAAGATCACTTCTAAGAGTAAAAGTGATCCAGAAATCATGCAATCCAAAATCAACTTTACTAACATTCTCATCTCCAGACCAGATTCTAAGAGAAAGCAGCTTTCCATGCACTTTGTTTGGATTTGAAGTGATAGCTGTAGCAAAGTCACCAGCATTTGTAAATCTGAGAATAAAGACTTGAGGAACTCTTGTTCTTCTGACTAAAACTCGTCCCACTGGAGACCAATTCAAATTTAGAGCATAAGTCACTTCACCCACATATAGTCCCCTTGGATCATCATTCTCAAGTATTTCCTTGTAAAGCTTTGCAACCAATCTTGGATACTTTCCTTTTTGGATAGCCAAAGTAGCCACCCTGAGAAACTCTATGTAATCACGATAAGAACCAATTCTCAGCTCATCATCTTCCTGCATTAAGTTTGAGAGGTGAGAAATGAAAGTGTTTGATGGAATATCAGACATGTTGAAGGTTTCTCTATAATTCAGAGAGGTTATGGATTGAGTAAGATTTTTTGTGAATATGAACAGAGGTGAAGCATTGTTTAAGTAGTAGATTTTAGCATGCAAGGAATTATAATTTAATCTTTCTTCCAAATGCCACTTGTACACAATGCTCGGAACATTATTAACATGCAGGAAGAAATTTCTGATAAAATATCTTGACAAAGATTTTGGGATTTCTTTTCCAGAGATACAGGCAATGCTTAAAGATGTTTTGGGAATGGAAAAACTGTTTGCATAGTGGGATTGAGTATAATCAGTATAAAAGTAAGGAGAGCTATCATGATGGTTATTGTAATCAAGATTTTCTAGCAAATTGCCACATGTAATGTTTATTCAGAGAACTATTTGCATGCAGAGAGAAATTGTTAATAGAAAATTCTTTTAAGGGTTCTTTGGTTTAATTCCGACTTGTGCAAGGAAGGAACAGTGTCAAGAGAGCAGAGAAGATCAGTGTAATGATTATGCCTTGGTGATCACTCAAAGACTTTGTCATCTTGCTATTGACCCAAAGCTTAGGTCGGCTCATACTCCAATTATTGTTCATGACTCGGAAAAATTGACTCAGAGTTAAGCATCGGACATACCCGATTCCGCAAGAACCAGAATTGATGAAACTGAGGAATTCAATCGTATCTTTATCTTCACTGATAACCCAAAGTTTCGGCATCAACTGAGCTTCAGCTCCAAGCATCCTTCCCTGTAAAACAAAGAGAAGAACAAACAACAATCCAGTTAGGTAACATAAAAGTTCGATCTCCATATTAGGGAAAAAGAAACCTCGGCATTCTTTATTGGATGTCAATCTGTTAATACTTTAAAAAAAAAAATCATTACATGTAAATACAAAATTTGTTACGTCCACTTCTGAGTGGTCGTGCCCAAAGATAGCATTAGAAAACATATAAATAGAACAAGGATTTCGTGAACACGAACAGCCATAATAAACTAAACAAAAACAAACTAAACAACAGATAAAATGACGAAACATGGCGGTTGCTTGCAAGCAATATTATGCATTTTAGGCCTTAAACAAAAACTATCATGTGTCCATTCAAAATAGACCCCCTTGATTGTGGTCGAACTATTTTCAAGGACTAGCAAATCGACATAGCAACATTTATGGAACTTACGTCATCTATAGTATTGCAGTGATAAACCATCTATACCAATCGTCAACTACTCACCCTCTCTCACGCACAATATGTGTGAACTGATTTTCATTTATTGAACTAGACAATTAAAATACATTCAATTAGTAGTGCTTAATTATATGGAAAACTGCTGCACAAGTCATATTAGAAAACAAAGCAAGGAAAAAAAGCCGCATCCAAACTAAATTCAACCCAGACTAGTATCGTGAATAAATTCAACTATTTTCTGAGAATTATTTGTATCCGTAATTTTTATTTTTCTAATATTTGATATGGAATAAATTTCTCTCATAAGTATATTCTTTTTGTTTTATCATCAAAATTAAAAGAAACCGGATTTAAATAGGATTATCCAAAAGCGGATAACATAGACTTTGAATCCCGGCACCGCTATACCAACATATTTTGTACAGCTAACGGAGAAGAAAATATGTGATGCTGTTGGAAGTTCAGAAGGGAGAGATGGTCATGCGTGCATAGAAAGCCAAGTCAAACATGAGTCACCACGATCGCCGAGTGGAGTCGACGTGGCCGGGTCCCACCTTACACTAGACAGGCCATTGCCAACGACCTTCTTCTAAGCTGCTGCTGTCTCCCTTAAACCAAACCCTTTCACATTAACAAGCTTCATGCATGTATGCATGGATATGTATTATGTATGCATGTCAATGGGCATGGTTATCCATGCTTGATACATTCAGAATTACAGCAGCACTGCGGAAGAATTTCGAGGTAGCTGAGTCAGACGCGTGAATCGGCCAACTCACATTCTTTACGTTAAACGTTGCTTTGGTTGACGCCAATGGGATTCTATTAGGATCTGACTTTTGACATCGTAATCTTATCCTTAAGGACGAAGATGACGTAAAAACCGACGGAAACTAATATGCTAGTAACATAAATCATCACAACGTTGATTAGGAATGGTTTCCATTTCTTGGCACTGACGCCGCAAACAAGTTGAAGACGAATCTTTCTTGGTGGTCGAGTTTGTCGTGACAGCATCGGACAATAAAATTAAACAAAGGAACTTGGAGTATGTAACCAGTAACCTTGACGATACGGATCAAAAATTATTTATACTCAGCGGGTTGGATTCCGTGGGTTACACAATCGCTAACAAAAAAGGGGTCCCCACTAAACCGTAAAACCCAACTCCCTACTTTCCAGGGGTGACGGGTTGGTGGGGCCCGCTGATCTCTCTCACACATTTTGTGTGTGTAACCCGCTGATCTCTCTCGATTAATGTTTTCAATCATTTAGGAAGTAGCCATACAAAGTGGATCATAATTCATTGATTTCAATTTTTGATTTTACTAGAGGATATGCTATATTTTTTGCTACAGTAAAAACTCCATATATTGATACTCCATATATTAATAAACTCTATATATTAATAAAAAATCAAAGTCCCAACTTGGGCCAGTTACAAATAGTAATAAACTCCACATTTTAATATCAATACATTTTTCCAGTCCCGCCTTAACCAATTTACCTCCATATATTAATAATCGATACTATATTGGAAAATATATATTTTGTTACAACATAATTTAAGATGGACAATAATATTTATCTATAGTTGTTTGAGAAGCAAATGTAATTGTTTGGGTTGTTACCGCATCTTTTAGCTTACGGATGCGTATAACCTCTTCGCCATGGGCATCTTCTTGTTGAAGCCAAAATATTTCTAATTTATCGAGAATGTTTAAGGCTTCTGGGCATGAAACTTTTGGTATCTCTGTACTATCATCTTCAGGACTCTTCCCCTCTGCTTCTTGTCTAATTCCATCAATGATTTCTTCTTCAGTAACCCAATAACATTTGCAAACAGTAAACTAGTAAAAAAGATCATTTTTTTTTGTGTACCTCCGTATATTAATAAACTCTATATATTAATAATTTTGTATGGTCCCAAGGTTATTAATATATGGAGTTTTTACTGTATTTCTCTTTTACACTGGTTAATACAATATACGAGTCAATGAATAATTATTTTTAATCCGTAAAGAATTTGGTATTGAAGAATTTCGTGTTCAGGTTACTGATGTCTTCACCCCAATGATTTTACTACTTTAATACAGTGACATCGGAACAAATAAACAAACAGTATTTAATTTAATAGGAGAATTCTCGTGACAGAAATAGTGTGAGGCTCACTCTAAATTTTTACTATCCTAATGCTTTAATCATTGCCCCATTAAATCTTCCTTCGGGAAGTGTAGCAATTGTTATGATTATACTCTTTTATTGTTTTGACATATGCGATTTTTTACTTGGTACCATAAGCGAGTCTGCAAGCATATGTTAATTAAAAAAAAATGATTCATTCCTTTTTTTTCTCCCCTAAGTTTTGTTCCTGGGAGAAAAAGAAGAAAAATAGAAACATATTCGAGCAAAGCTTGTTACTTCTTAGTAATTGTAGGTGTTTTTCTTTAGATTCAGATTAATTTTTCTTTGATTCAGGTGTTGCGATATGAATTATTGTGCAACGTATACTTCTCTGTATTAGTGTTTTTTCCAGGTTTATAGTTCTTTCCAATATTGAGAGGTTGGATTCTCCCTATATATATGACATTGGTTGTATTGTTTTAATATACTTAAATAATAAAAGGTGTTTCCTCTACTCTTCAACATTGGTATCTAGATATAGGGTTCTTGAATTATAGGCGCAGTGATCCAGAGTCAGCGGAGAAATCTAATACTAAATATGATAATAGATATGTCTTCATTCAAAAGGGAACCATCCAAGGAAGGAATTGTTCTTGAATGAACCAACTATGAATTGTGGTCACAAATCATGGAAATGCATATTACTGAGAAAGGATAAAAATGTCTTTCATTCGGGGAAGGAAAAAAAAACATTGAGGATGATGATGAATATGAAAAGTGGTACATAGATGGACAAAAAATCAAGCGATGGTTGTTGATATCTATGTCCCCATTAAAGATGAAGAGATATATTCGATAACCTATTGCTCGATATCTTTGGGGAGCACTATCGAAAGATTTCTATGATGTAAATGACGAACTACAAGTGTTTTCCCTCAATCAAAGAACGTATTCTGCTAAACAAAATGGCAGAATACTCTCTATATATTACAGAAGGTTGATTAAATATTTTAGAGAACTGGACCACCGTGATAAGGTTGTTTGTGGAGAATATAAACGATGTTGAAGATTGCCTAAAATCAATTCAATGACTAAGAGTGTATATCTTTTTTGATAGATTAGATGAAGACCTTGAAAAAATATGTAGTGAGGTTTTGAAAATGGATCCAATTCCAGAAATAGACATGTTATACACTTGTTTGTCGTGAGTCTGTTCGACGTGCAACGATGGCTAAAGAATCATAAGAAATTGAAGCTTCCGCTATGGTGACTTGAAACCGATACAATCAAAACGGGTATTTCCAGAGAAAATCGAAGACCTCTAATAAAGTGGAAACAATTGAACACCTCTAATGAAGTGGACAAATAAACATTCAAGTGCACCCACTGCAATTAAACTTGGCATAGAAAAATCAGTTGTTTCGAACTGATAGGATATTCGTAATGGTGAGATCAACCTTGTGAGCGAAAGATGGAGCTCAAGAGAAATCCTGGTACATCATTTGCTTCTACGAAAATAAATAAATTATGGCACGATAACATTTCTTTCAGTTGCAAGGTCAGGTCCACGATGGTAAGGTTTTAAAAGTTTTCTCACTTGTTTCGAATAGTTTATGGATAATTGATTTCTGGTACGACAAACCATATGGGTACATTTGATTTTAGACAAATCTCATCCCTTAAATCATTATTACAGAAAATAGATTTCACTGCTAATGGCTCATAAGCTCCATCTATTGGCGAAGGATCAATATCTCTTGCTAAATCTTTGAAGTTAGATACTGTTTTTCTAGTTCTCTCCTTAGATTGTATCTATTTTAAGTTTCCCAGATAACTAATACTTTACATTGTATTGTGATATTTTAGACTGATTTTTTTTGTGAATTTAAGGACATTAAAATGAAAAACGATTGGTTATGGTGTTAAGCGTGGGAAGCTATATTGCTTGGATTTGGTGGCTAATAGTTCTAACAAGCTGCGTCAAGCTCTACTCACGGATCGTTTTGAGGGGGAGAGACAGAAATATCAATTTGCTATGGCATCGACGATTGGGACATGCATCTTTAGGATACTTAAATAATTTGTTTCCTAATTTGTTTGCAAAACTTGATATCTTTAGTTTTCATTGTGAAGTAAGTGAACTCTGTCGTCTTCTTCCTCTTTCTCACATTAATAAATCACGCCGTGCACCAAGATAAATAACAAATCACGTTTTTCTCTTTAATTTGGTAGAAGGACAGAGAGGAAGTAGGAATATGGAGAATGAGGAAAAGCCTGCGTGATTCGTTTCTATTATCTTTCAATGAAAGTCCAGTTATTTTATGGCCATACGCTCTGATGTTTGGGGTCCATTTGAAATCACCGATTTGGGTGGTTCACGTTAGTTTGTTACTTTTATTGATGATTGTACCAGGATGACTTAAGTTTGTATAACGAGACTAAAAGTGAAGTAATTCGAAGTTTCAATAGTTTTATAAGGATAATGAACTTTAATATGAAATAATCTGCAACATATACTTCTATATATTTGTGTTATTTTTTCCTATGCTGAGAGGTTGGACTCTCCCTATATATATGCCATAAGATGTAATGAGTTTGTTATACCGAAATGATAAAAGGCTTCTCCTCTATTCTTGAAGTTTAGGTGTGTTTTTGCCATTAGCTTTAATGTTTTCTCTTCGCTTTGTGCGATTCTTTCTATTGTTGAAGTCTGCAGTTCGCTGATTTTGGTTCAAGGAATTAAAACATTTGACATGGTTTACCGGATTATTATCTTCAAAATGACAAATCATTAGATAAATTAATCTTACTTTGTAAGAATTCGGAACGATCTTCGCGGTATCTCGGTATCTCTCTTCTTATTTCTTGATTATTATATCTTTCATTGTAATTGGTTATTGAGTTCCTTGCTATTTGATCTATTTTCTTTTGAAAGCTTTCATGGAAACCTTTTTTGATATCGTAAAGAAAAAGTAATTTAATACTTCCGCAAGTTATCTATTACAGTGTTTGTTGTAATGCATCTACATCAAGCTCATATATATAATGATGTTAAATATGCTAGAGGGTATCATACTATCATTAGATTTTTTCTCTTTCTTCTTTGTATCTCGCTAACAAAACCCTCACTACTCAGATCAGGTCGATTTTGGGTCGAATATGAGCTTCTTTTCTTAGTTATAGTAGTTTGGATTAGGTTTGTTTATGTTTGGCTCTTACCATTTGGTAAGTTTTATTTAGCATCATGGTGGTTTTGTTTCCTCTCTTATAGCAGTTTATCTCGGTTTTAATGGTTGTTATTCGTTATATTTTTGGGGTTTACGATCACCGGTTATGTTCTCCAATGATTGGATCGTGATCATTGTTTTCTCCGCCGACGTAATCTTCATCATAATATTCATCATTATTTTCTCCGGCAACGGCATTTACACCAGTGACTTTTCTGACAACGACAATCTTCATCAATACCTTCAAGAGATTTGAGCAAATCAATCATATTTTGGGAGCATATCTTTCTTTAGAAGAAAACTAAACTAAATGGTGGGAATAAATTACCGATAAAAATCATTATTTCTCTGACTTAATCGGTTCTCATCTATGCCTGTATTTGGTTTACTCTGGTAATAGCTTCCATTTCTCTTGACGGATTTCTCGGTATTGTAATTTTACTGTATGTTTCTTTGTATTATATTATTTCCAATATTAATTTTTTTTTAAAGCAAAACTCACGGGAAAATTATATCCACAGAGGCAAAGAAAACTGAATGAGGGGGACTAGGCCTAGATCTCAAAAGAAAGAGGAAAGAAAAGCAGAAAATTGATCTTAACCTCTGTGTAACTTTGAATTACCATTAATGAAAAAGTTATTTGTTATAAAAAATAAAAAAAATAACTTGTAAAAAGACGAGGGTATCGAGTACACCACCAATCTTTTATTTTAGTCCACCTATAAGTCAAACCTTGAACGGTTCCTGAAATCAAGAACTCAAGAACAAGATCTATTTCGTCACTGATTGATTCACACAAGGTAGTCAATACAAGATCCGAAAGGTTATGTTAACAACCAAGTACGATACTTTAATTATAAATGACAAGTCAAATATAACGCGGAAATAAAGTAAAGTACACACAAGAATTTTGTTAACGAGGAAACTACAAACTCGTAGAAAAACCCCGAGACCTAGTCGAGTTTGAATACTCTTAAGAATTAAGCCGCCAACACACCTACTCTCAGACTTCGGACTAGCTGGTGCAGACAATATGACCCTAATACGACTATTAGTCACAAAGATTTCCCCTCAGTATTCCTACGCCTCCAACCATAGCAAGGTGGTCACGCACATGTACTCCCCTACGTAAACAGACGCCCGTTACTGTCTTACGCAAGAGTTGCCTCACAGCCCGTCGCGAGGACTATCGCTACCCGACCTTCGATCGGACGATTACAACCTTATGGACAACAACCAAATAGCGGCAGGTCAAATCGATAGATGATATCATTGGTAACTAACGGATATTTCACCGAAGTCTTTTCACACCAAGAGCGGGGATATTGAGTTTACTTAGGCAATAAACACCTCGAGATATCGATCAAGGTTTCAAAACCTAAACTCCCGAAAGAGCAACCTTGTGGTCCCAGTTGGAATCAAGCAAATAGCTGGATGCAAGTACAATGATATGACCGTGAAGAACAGTGTACCTGCAAGAAAAAATCCAATAACAACAATATTGATTCTGCTCAATATCTATAGTTTAGGCACACAAACCGAAAGCGACTTGCTGACAAATTCAGGTTAATAGATAAAGAGTATGTTCTGATCACAACGATCTTGAGTGTCCTTATAACAGAAGAGAAGGACCATAGAATAAACAAGATCGCAAGGTTTCATAGACGTGATAGAACAAAACACAAGTACAATACAATGAAGACTAGTAAACATAAACTAGTTTCCCGTAAGAGGTACATCTAGGCTTCTCGATCCCCAAGAGAAGACTTGTACTAATCCAGACCAAAATCAAAAGCTTAAAGCTAACTGAAAGGAAAAGTGAATAAACACAAGCTTTCAATTCCGAAGAAGAGCTTGGTAGAGGGACAAAGCTTTCAGGAGAGATACCACTCCTATTTATATTGACTAAGGCTTAGCTTTGAAATGAGGCTAACTTAATTTCGGAAATTCATTAAAGCACATTTCCATATATGTTCTTAAATACCTCACTTAGACTCATAGCATTTAATGAGATCTAATACTCTAGCATTTTACATTAAAGAAAAATATATTTCAATAAATGTTTGGCCAAGAGCAATTAAAGCAAATAATACTCATAAGGTATATTTAGATATTTCATTTAATTCGAAATATGGTGCTTACCAAATATGCTCCCTGGGAAAGAGCTCATTTCTAAAACGTGTCGTTTTGTTTCGAAAATTTCCTTAAGGTATTATTACTGTGAGTGTAGAAAGTGTCTTCTACAAATAAAAGCATCCTAAAGGTGAAGCTGCGTAAGAAGATTATCTTCGAGAAGTACAGAATCATCAAGGAAGACCACGGCGAGTATCAGGTATGAAGAGGTTAGCGTATAAGGCCGCCGAGGCTACACCAGCGAAGAATAGAAGGGCGGAGTGTAATCTGCGAGATTGAACACGTCACCGGCAAAGGACCGTACAGTAGTTGGGCATTTATGAGAATATCAGAATAGGCAGGTTGTCAGAGTTGACTTGTTGACTCAGTGGGATTCGCGTTAGCAATCCTTATCCAGAAGTAGACTAGCTCGCCGAAGGATATAACCACTCGCCGATATGCTTGTCGGAGAGAGAGAATAGACTGTTATTGTGAGACTTTAGAGTATGTTCGTTACATGGCGCAAGATCAGGACGATGATAGCTTAGCCTTCCCTAGGAGATGAAACACCATAGAATAACTCTAGCATAGGATTCCCAATAAGGGTAATCATGTAACTTCGCCGTGTAACTCTCACATAAAAGGGAAACAACCCTAATGTGAGAAGAGAGGCCTCTACTACCTTTCTCTCTCTACTCTATCTTCTTCTCCACTACCCTCTCCAACTCAAGAACACCTCAAGAACACCTCAAGAACACCAAGAAAACCTATGTATAATTATCAAATATCTCTACTAATAAATCCGTGAAGCTAGATAAGCTCCGAACACGTTAAAAATGTCTCATGTGTGCTTTACTTTCATATTCATGTTTGTGTGTGTGAGCTAGATCTAAGGATTTGGTAAATCAATGGGTGTAATTGCATGATGTATTTTATGCAATTACATTTTGGCGCTAGAAGAGGTTTGAATCATGTCCTAAAAGCTCAAAAAATGAAGAAACAACAATTTGGGTAGCTAACTCAACAAGATCCAGTAGCATCCAGTAGCGTCAGGGGTATTTTAGGCATCAGCTGCAAGTTTCAGACGAAGCAATTGAGTCAACAGCAGCTCAGATCGATGAAAAAAGAGAAGCAGAGAAGGGAACTAAATCAGAAAAATCTTCAACAAAAAAGGAAATCAAAGCAATCGTCTCAAAAATCAGGACAAATTTTTTCTTTTTCTCTATTCTTCTTCTTCTCTCCTTTGCTTTGTCTTTAGCCATCAGATCTGGAAGTTTAAAGAAGTTTTGATAAAATTCATTCATTAAAAAACAGGGGTTTTTCTTTCTTCCTTTCATAAAATCGGGTTCTTTTACATCAAAAACATGTTTTCGTTTTAGATCTGCAATCAGCAGAGCTTTCTTTCAAAACCCATTTTACTTCTTCGACAAAAGTTATGATTTTAGCTGGATTTGAGAATTTTTCCGATGAACGAAGCTATTGGATCTTGCTGATATTTTTATGTTCCATGAGATATGTCAATAACGAATCTTTGTTTGCATCTCATCTTTGTTTCCAAATCATAATTCAAAACAAGTTTTGATTGTAGACCTACAATCAGTTGGGTTTCCTCTTAAACCCCATTCAAGCTTCTTAGAAAGTATACTGATTTTACCTAATCTAAGGCTTAGTTCTTTTCCCATTCTTTTGCTATTGAGAATTTGTTGTATAAATTAGTTTTAATTCACAATCACTCATGTAATTGACCTGTTATCAACCTGATTTAGGCCTAGTTCCTTCCTTTATTGCTGATATGGATAATAATTGTGGAATGGATTAGTCCTAATTCACGATTTCTCATTCAATTGATTTTTTGTTTCAGTAGAATCAATCGAGATTCATTTCTATATCGTCGGGGAGCACCTTGACTAATTCTACTTTTAATGAGGGAAGAAAAGTTATCAACAACAGCATGTGATAGAGCTGCTTCGCCGGTCAGACAACTCTCATGGCTTCACTGCGGTCGACGAAACCAGTAATCTTGGCACCTCGCCGATAGCAGGAAATTCAGGAGCAACATTAAAAGAGTCAATTCAACTTCACCATTGATATCTGGCAAAGCACCAGTAAATTCAGAATAAGATACTTCACCTATCTGATCAGGCAACTCATCAATTTCGCCGAGACATCATGAATCCTAGCCAACCTCTCTGGGACCTAAATGCAGCCAGCGTGTTTGATAAAAGGCCTAGCCGATACATTTTGAAAGGGAAGAATCTCTTAACCATACACTATTAATTCCTTTTAAATAGGTTCTCACCGTCATAGGTAATCTGATGCTAACATTTCGGCGCATTTCACCTGTTTAAAACTGCTTACTTTGGCGAGTTCATCTCACTTTTATTATTACAACCATATTAACCACATTAGATTTAAGCCTTTTTAGTTTAATTTCATTTAGTTCTTTCATGGTCAATGCACCTTCGTATAGGAACGCACATGACAAAGGAAAAGACCTTTCATGACATTTGTGTGTTACGTTCTTATGATCGCAGAGCACGTTAGGAATAGGATATAAATACTGATATTTTGTTCTATGCTTACAAATATTTATATTTTGCTGGTGCTTTGAATCCCATTCATGCTTAGTCGTTGATTTGATATAAGCAATGCCATGGTGACTGTCGCCGCGTCGCAACAATCATGGATGCAAGTAACCATAGCGAAGTAGCATACTGTTAGTTAAGCATCACCATCTCGCTCAACACACCATGCCACCCACTAAGAATACAGGGGAGAATTTCTTAACTCTTGGATTGGCCTTTTTCAAAAAAAAAAAAAAAAAAAAAAAAAAAGGGGCTCATCCCCTTACCGGCATTATACGTCTTTTTCCTTTATTCTTTGCTAGTCAATATTCAAGTGAAATTTCTTTTGTACATGTATCGGCGATGGAATGTTAAACGCTAAAGCTTCATTTCGGCGATGGAATAGTACCTGTATCGGCGATAGAATGTTTAACGCTAAGGTTTCATTTCGGCGATGGAATAGCACCTGTGGAGAGTACACCTCTCAGCCATCGAATCGATTCAACTTGCTTTTTGAAGCATTCTTGCCAACACAAGGGACGTTTTCTAAACCATACACTTTTGATTTCTTTGGTTTTTGGTCTTTGGTCGTTATCGCAGTCAATTTTAGCAAGGGTTCATATTGTGCTATATGTGCTTAGAGTCTGTCTTAAAGAAACCTGTGTAGTTGAATAAATTCTTATTCCATACTGAAAAATCAAAATGTTTCTGTCACATAGCGGTTACTAGAAAAGTAGATGGTCAGAAGAAATGTGAATTAGTAAGTGGGTGACCTTACCTTTCGTCTCACAGATTATACGTCATGAATTATGAGTTGCTGTATGTTGGAATGAGCACATGTTGATGCCTACTAGCTAGTTGATCACAATTGGTCTATATCGACTTGGCTACATATCGTCAAAACGTAAAGGCTATGTGCATTCTTACCCTGCTGAGCGTTCACAAATACTTATAGCTTTATAAGAACATTTCTTATTCAGGAAATTACTCTGTTTATTTAGTTGGCGATATGGATTTCGTTCATGCCTATTTGCTGATTAATAATCGCAATGCGATAGGTTGTCATTTGACGTAAAGTTCTGATTTGTGGCTGAAAATTTTAGGCACTGGCTAAATCATGTAGCGAAGTATGATGGGGATTATCGGACGCCACAGAATGTTAGAGAGCTAAGTGCAAGCGGGAAATAAGCTCCTCGTTAAATGATTATGTCGACAGTGTTCTTTTTCGATACACCAACCAAGATTGTTTGAACCCCAGTCAACAACATTTCTACTTCGCCGAAACCAGTTACATACTTCGATGGGTCCACCTTCATCTCAGATCATCAAAGTCTTAAAAGCACGAACAAGGGGCGAATCCAATTCAACGAACAGATAAGTTCAACCCCGCCGACAATACACCCAGAAAGTTTAGCTTGGCAAAGGAAGGTTTGCAAATGTTAAACCTTTGAGAGGCACTTGCTAAGATATACAGTATAGAGGGGCATGCACCAGGTGCATCATTGTTATCTCCCCAAGCACCATTAGATCGATGTCAATCAGTGCATCAAGAAGCCTCGGCGTAGCATACTTCACCAAACTATCACCCCAGCAAGATAATTTGTTGTAGCAAATTTAATGTCGCTAAGATCAAACCAGCCATCTCGATGGATCGAATTCATTTCTCATGATTCACAGAAAGCTAAGTGTAAAGATGAAATACATTCGTCGTCAAGAGAATACGTCGAAACCAGCAACATACCTCGTTGAATCCACCTTCATCTCATCTCGTCGATAGTTCCTTCAACTGAATTATAATACACCACATGGAGGGGAGACTTCTGAACTATGGGCTTTTAATTTTTATAAACTTTTTCCATTATCAGAACCAGTTTAATATAAGCATGGTCACACATTTTGAATAGTTACATCTTAGCAAAATATTTCCAGTTTGCAGTTTAAAGTTAAGGCACTATAGCATCTCATTTAGTATTCTACATTTCTAACTTCTTATTGAAAACCCAGGTACTCATGGTGAAGCGCGAAGGAAAGTGTCAACAATCGCCGAACTACATTTATAAGTGCAACAGTCACCCTTATCGCCATGATGACAAGCTAAATATCACTTACCTTTGAAATTTCATTTATTATAGTGTGCAGTAATACCTAAATAATAGCTCGTATTCTCGCCCATTGAATGCCACACTACATTACAGATCCCTAGCTTAGCTCACAGAACAGGGTAGAAAACGAAAGAGTGGTAGATATCCCATGTTAACTACATGCTATATAATTTTTGATTTGGGAAAATTACCTTGCGACACAACTTAGCACATTACTATGTCGTATACAAATCATGCTAGTCGCACTATGTTCAAGTAATATATGCTTAAGTCTATTTTTAGAGCAAAGAATGATTAGCGATGTAATAGCATAGCGACTGCATAACTTCACATTTCCAAAAGGGCATCCTGCTGCTAAGTTTAAGATGAAGCATTTTTGAAACTCGCCGAGATCAAGCCAGATTATACTTAGAAATCCTCCCCGCTCTAACCAAGAGCATAGCTGGGGCAGATTCTCAATTAAGTTTGAATTTCATAGTCTATTTGAATATTATGTGATCACCGCTAACCTATGGGGCGATATTATTACTCCACTATATTCTCGATATGTTTTGTCTTTGAACACAGATAAGAAAATCAACCGTTCGCTTACACGATAAAAGCACGTAAATGAAAAAGCCAATGAGCTTCGCCGACTACATGAAAAAGCGCCGAACGATCAAGCAATGAGCTTCGCCTACATTATAAAGATGATAAAAAGTGCCAAACGAATCAAGACTGCATCATCGTTGAATCTCGTATGCTTCAGTGTAGTAGATTTCAGCAACATTATCAAGAATTTCTACACTCAATTTCTACATTACAATATCTACACCAGAAAGATAAACCCTGAGATTTACCTTACTACAACTAAGGAAAGAAATGGTGAATATTATGGGAAATGATCGATTTCATGAATCCGATGAGGAATTCGAAAGTGGATACTTCACTCTGAAGCGGCTAAACGGTGCTACTCAAAATTTCAGTTCAGAAAGCAAGACTTGCAGGGGAAGCGTTTACAAGGGTATTCTTCCTAATGGGATTAACATCGTCGTGAAACGAATAAAGCTAATGAGCTTCGCCGATTACATGAGCTAGTTGCTCTTGACCAAAGGAGTCTTATTGAGACAAAATGGCATTTATTGAGCTAATTGCTCCTGACCAAAAAGGTCCAATCTTAAGGCCAAGTGCCATTTACAAAGGCAAAAAAGCCACAAAACAAAACCCTGATCAGGTACTCAGGCCAAGCGCCATCTTTAAAGGCATGATGCCCAAATCAATAAAATTAACTAAGAGCCAAGATCTCTTATACAGAAAGCTTGCTTGCATTGAGTGAACGCACCTACTTGTAATGGTTAGTCCGACCCAGGCTTAGTTGTAAGGCCAGTCGTGTTACTTGTTGATCTGTAAGTGTTTGGGCGTATAAGAACCCTTTTGATGTAGCATCACATCGGCGGTGCCGCTGGTGTGTTAATCCGTCTACGCCGTAGCATCACCTCTGGCGGACGCCATAGTGTATTAAAGTCTATGGGGCAACCCGAACAGCTTATATTAGATCGCCGACGGGCACAAGTAATGGTTACGGCTGGGATCTAACCCTATCGCTCTGAGAAATTGTTGGCAGTACAGGACCAGGACTTCACTCAATGGCAAGTTAAGTCTTTGAAGACAAATACAGAGGCCAAGGTGCTCTGTAGTGACAAAGCATTAAGTTTTTCATTGCTCGAACTCACAAAGAAGATAACACCAAAGGCACAAAGCAGCCTAAAACGCCGAAGACATGAAGAATAACAAGCAAGAATAACAAAATTGGAAACCCTCAAGGTATCCAAGGAATAAGAGATGTCATGGGTGGAAAAATGCGAACACAAAAAACATCCTCAACCTGCAAGTTCCCTTGGTTTGTGTCGGCGATACGAGAAGCAAGGCATGGAAAATTGTTTTCATTAAAGATGATTCAGTTTTGCCAATCTATCTTCGCCGATCTAACTCCACCAACCTCAGTAGCCGTCAATCTCAATAAAAGAGCACAATTTTTGTCACCCGCCGACAGCAGAAAGTCTTTCATCAATGAGTCTTCGCTCATCAATCTTCACAAGAGCATTGGGAAACAGTATGGGTTAGTATCCACGCAGCGGAAATTGGCAATCTTGCTAAGAAGGGAAGATATCGGATTTCGATATGTTGGTTTTAAGGGGACCAGAATCTCATACCAGCAACAAACAGAATCTTAGCTAACTCGATTACACCAAGTATACCAGGCTTTGAATCATGCGCAACATAAAGGGTCTGCAAGGTTAGGCGATACTGGGCAACTCAGTAACAAAGTATGGTCGTTAAAGCGTCATCAAGTTTCATGCATCAATAATGCGATATTCAATAAAAAGCTCTTGCGTATTCATATCGGTGACCCTGGAGCAATACGAGGGCATTATCCCGGGGATTCCTCAACATTGCAACGACAAAACATGTCATTTTATCAAGCAGTGGATGGTAGCTGAACCATGGAGAAATCAATATAAAGCCTCTCGGTTATCACTAAAATTCCAGACAATGGCCTTCAAGTATTTATCTCGGAGAAGTAAAATTCTTCGATGACAAAGATCCATTGTCCTCAACCATTTGTAGGGCACAATGTATAAAACATTGAAAACATTTCACGCCGATAAGACAAGGGTCGTATTGTCCCTGTGGCTAGAAGATTCTATTTATAATGGCCACATATCGGAGCAACCAATCAGCAAGCAAAGGACTTGTGCTCGCCGAAGCAATCGATGGAAAATCGTCGCAATCACCTTCCGCCGAGGGAGTGGAAAATACTCTCCATTTCTCGCCAAAATGGATATTCCATTTATAGGATCAGTGTACAATACATTATCACTCGCCAAAGCTGCATACGAATCTCGTCAAAGATCGCCACCAATATTTACATAGCATGGCAGCCCACTCAGAGGCATCAACATAGTCTTACAACGGCGACCCACTCAGGATCACCATCATAAAGTCTTACAATAATTCTATATCGGCGTATTATGACTTTGAAACTTCATTATGGATCTAAAACCATCGCCTATGATTATTGCATGTGCATTACCCTGCCATGACTTTAACTATACACTGTGAAAAACTAACTTGGATTTCAAGTCATTGGAATAAATTATACCTACAGGAAATTCAAAAGAATCTACAGAGGTATTAAAGCGAGGTCATATCATCCACTTTCAAGAAGGCAAAAAGCTGATTACAACGATATTCGCCGAGGAGCTCAGCTTGGTACATTCACACAGCGCCGACCTACACAGGACTCAGATGTCTCCTATAAATCAGCTAAGTCACCCCCTTCTTATTTCTAAAATAATTGGCATATTATCGCACTGACTTCGGCGAAAGTTAGAAATTTTGTTCAGTTGCATGTCAATTGGTAATTATGGTGACATCAAGTACTTTCAAAATTACTCAGGGGCAACCACCCAACTATTTACTCTACGCTAAACAAGCAAGTGAAGTATCACAAATTTTACAAATATTTCATTGCACGCTCTATTGTGATATACATGTCATTATAAATGCATTTCCACTTCTCTTAGGGATCACTAACCATGACAGGGGCACGAGCGCTAAGCTCGCATTACTATTTGTGTGTCGACAATATTATCTTTTACCTTTAAATTTGCCTTAATGCATTGAATTTGGAATTCGAGTAGCAAATGTAGCTTCCTTCAAAGGGATCGCCGACTTGGCAAGAAAGTATTCACTGATCACCGTGTATTTTCGCCAAAGTGGAACTAGTGACTACACGCTGGGGCAGCGGTTCAATCTTATTTCACTCGCTGAACTTAGCGATGAGCAAACAATAATCATTTAACAACAGAGCTAAGTATCACTAACTCAGAATACCATACCACAATATCATGAGTTATTTCAAGTTATTGATATTTCCTAAAGCATTTCATGAGACCCATAGCATGAGTAACAGGGGCAGAGCCACATACTTATTGTCAAAAGTTCAAATTTTTTATAGAAAAATGCACAAATCTTGTTTTGTTTTTGCTTTAAAAAGTTTTGATCTCTTACTTCCCAAAGCAAAAAGGGGCAACCATGTATAGGAAATACAAAGTAAAACATATCAAGAAAGCTAAAATTTCTTTTTGATTCGTTTGCAGGACATCACTTGGCGAATACAGGTATTCTAAATCAACACAAAACAAGCATAGTAGCGAAAGCAGGAAACAAACATGGCAACTACAAGCCGAGGAATCCGGAGTCGTTGCTTCAGAACCTCGCGCAAGAGCAGGGGCATATATATATATATTTTAAAAGCATGTTGTACTCTTCCGCTCAGTTCCTCCAGCAACAACAAAAATTGAACCATCAGTTACTCACGAAGTTCGCCGATATGCAAACGCCACTCCAAAATTCACAAGTAGTCAGTTTATATCACGATCCATGACAACAAAGAAGCTCGCCAAAGCACAACCAGAGTCTATGAACTTTTTCATATCTCCTCCAGCTGAAGAAGCAGACAAAGCCTTCACCCTCAAGCAAAGATCGCCGAATACTCCTAAATCTTCGTCAACAAATACTCAACAACAGATACCGCTGAAGATTACAAGACAGTCAGTCCCTCGCCTACATTCATGGTCACCGAATCTCACCAGCCTATTGAAGAAGAAGCTCCTCAGACTTTCCGGCATCAGTCTTTTCAACAAGCAATGGTCATCCGCTGAAGATAGAAGATCCGCTCAAGTTTACATCAGCACGCCAATCCATGTCAGAGCCGTCGCCGCAAATAGAAGAGTTGCTCAAGTCGTTTCGCCGACATAGCCATCCAAACTAAGATTAGATCCAGCCAAGTTACTTTGAAGACTTTACTTGTTTACACCGCTTGCACCAGAAGACGTTTCAAGAGGACTTTGCTTAAGGATTATTCTGCGAGCCATCCATAAGCAAAGGGGCAAAATGTGAGTGTAGAAAGTGTCTTCTACAAATAAAAGCATCCTAAAGGTGAAGCTGCGTAAGAAGATTATCTCCGAGAAGTACAGAATCATCAAGGAAGACCACGGCGAGTATCAGGTATGAAGAGGTTAGCGTATAAGGCCGCCGAGGCTACACCAGCGAAGAATAGAAGGGCGGAGTGTAATCAGCGAGATTGAACACGTCACCGGCAAATGACCGTACAGTAGTTGGGCATTTATGAGAATATCAGAATAGGCAGGTTGTCAGAGTTGACTTGTTGACTCAGTGGGATCCGCGTTAGCAATCCTTATCCAGAAGTAGACTAGCTCGCCGAAGGATATAACCACTCGCCGATATGCTTGTCGGAGAGAGAGAATAGACTGTTATTGTGAGACTTTAGAGTATGTTCGCTACATGGCGCAAGATCAGGACGATGATAGCTTAGCCTTCCCTAGGAGATGAAACACCATAGAATAACTCTAGCATAGGATTCCCAATAAGGGTAATCATGTAACTTCGCCGTGTAACTCTCACATAAAAGGGAAACAACCCTAATGTGAGAAGAGAGGCCTCTACTACCTTTCTCTCTCTACTCTATCTTCTTCTCCACTACCCTCTCCAACTCAAGAACACCTCAAGAACACCAAGAAAACCTATGTATAATTATCAAATATCTCTACTAATAAATCCGTGAAGCTAGATAAGCTCCGAACACGTTAAAAATGTCTCATGTGTGCTTTACTTTCATATTCATGTTTGTGTGTGTGAGCTAGATCTAAGGATTTGGTAAATCAATGGGTGTAATTGCATGATGTATTTTATGCAATTACAATTACTTCCAAATGTCGTCATCAGCTTTGATAATGTCGACATCACTTCTTAGGCTTTGCTAGACGGTCCATAACGATCCTAGGTGGATGTGGGAACTGGTCCAATGTGGCTCCACGTTCCGCATAAACGTAGCAGACGAGGACAAGCCTTGTGTGTTAAGCTTAAGTGAACACGTAGGTTCAATGGACATTCCGAATCATACAAAAAGATATACCAATAAAGTACGGTGCATGATTCATTGAGTAATAGCAAATGTTGAATCTCCTGAATTCTCGATTCCAATATAGATGATCACATTAATGATACCCAAGAATTCAAATCAAAACATCAAATGAATATTTGATCAAGTAGTTTATCCATACGAAGATCTAATAACGTATAGTATTGATCAGAAATAATGTGTCTACTAACTAGAGCGACAAACCATATTTCTGACTATTACTCAAACCAACTTAGTTATACATTGAAGATGAACAAATTCAAACTTCAAACTGAGAATATCAAACTCATTAATTCGTTGAAGCACAAATCAAAATGGTAGAGTTTGAACTTCAAAAATACACATTCTGAGATAACCATTTTTAGGTTTCGAAATCTACATATTGTTTGGCAGAAACCAAATTAAGCTTTCGGATCCTAAAGTTCATATATGACCGGAACCGAATTAAGGTTCCCAAATCAAGTTTCCATATAGAGAAACCAAAGTAAGGTTTCAAACTTTAGATTTTGTTTTAACAAAACCTTGGTTAAGGTTTCGAAACAAGAAACACATATTAATCTCGTCATAAATGTTTGGTGTCAAACTTGAGAGTCCATGTGGTCAAGAGACGTTTCAGCATCACACCTTTTTGTCCTTGACGCACAGGTTATATTTCCCAGTTCACATAAACCTTTAGGAAATCCCAGGGTCTACTAGACCTTTTAGAACTCCAAGACTCATTGGTCTCGATTCTCAAGTCACTGTTAACCAGCAAACATCGTTTCGAACTCATGTTCTCTCATTGGTCACATTTTAAGTTTTGGAACGAATAACTTATGGATGCGAAAACCATATTATGGTTTTGAAATCAAAGTTAAGTTTTACCAAAACCTACATTGAGGTTTCGAACTCTGAAAGTCCATAAGATGAGATAACAAGAATATGGTTTCGATCTAAAAGTGTGATATGGCATACAAGATGTTCATATATAAAGAATCAAATAAATGATTCAGAACTCCAATAATCAGAGCCAAACCATGACGTAGTATTCGAACTCAGAACAACAGTATATCGAGTCTACACAACATAAGTGTGAGTCACGATCTCTCTTATATTTAGCTCATGCAAGTACGCGCTAATCAATCCGACAGAGTCAGACTAGGTAAGTCGAGACACAATACTGTGATGGATTAAATCTCGTAATACTACCGAGACAACATCACAACTGCTATATCCAACTCGAAGGTTTTAGGAAAAACCTTATATTACTTAGAGACGGAGAAGAAAAGAAAGCTCTAAGCAATATGGAACGTCATAACTACAACAACAATATCGCAAGCGATAGAGCGGAGTTATATCTTAAGACACACTGATCACAAGTGATCAAGTCATAACGTAAAGCTCAAGCATTAAGTTATGTTTTTTTCTTTTGTAGCACAAGTGTAAAAGATAATGGAATCGCGTTATTTAGATTCACTAACCTCTTGAATGATGAAGCCGGATGTCTTCGTTTGATCTTCAGTCTTCTTCAAATCTTCAAATAGTGATTCTAAATCCTACCAAAACCTTCCACAACCTAATTAAACCTAACTCAATTATGACCTTACCTAATGTGTGTTGTTTAGCGGTCGAGTTTTGATCACTAAAGTTGACAACTAAGCTTGACATACCAACACTTAGTGAGGTTGGCCGAGCCATGCTCTAGCAACTTGCTATAAATGTTTGTGTG
>JAJJMA010212330.1:0-10750 GCA_023529015.1 Papaver nudicaule | reverse complement strand
AGTCATTGCCTAGAAATTTCCCACATTTTATCTTTTTGTTTGCTTGGAAATGGTACTGTTAGTACCTTAAACTAAACCGTATGTCCTTCATATAGCATATAGAAATGCTGAAACTGTAAATTAATCACCCTGCAATCTGCGTAGTAGGCTGCTTCGCCTCTTTCAAATGGTAGTATCTCATTTTCTTACACTCTGATGGGTCAGGTTCTTCACAAATATCTTAATTATATATCACTTTCGTTTATATATACGTCAGGTTATCATTGCTTATCTGATTCCTTCATTGGTTTATAAGGGTTTGTTGTTCCCTTTGTGTGTAGTTCATAAATACCAGCTTGTGGGAAGAGAACCACCCACTGAGCAAGAGGAGACTCCTAAGATTTACAGGATGTTGGTCTGGGCAACTAATGAAGTCCGTGCCAAATATATGTTTTGGTATTTCTCGAGGAAGCCTAATAAAGTTAAGAAGGGCAATGGACAGCTTTTGGCTATTAAGGAGGTACGGATACATATCACCGTATCCCTTCTTATTCTTGACTTGATTACTTAGTTAGAACATTTGACCGGTTCTCAGATTTGACTGTTTTATATAGTTGTTTACTTCTGTTATAGTCTCAAAAAGCTTTTGGATTCATTTTTTGAATTTGCAGTTTCAAGGTGTTTGACAAGGATGACGAGTGGTTCACTAATCTGAAAATGAACAGCAATACCAAGGTGACGTAGTTCCTTACATTTACTTATATAATTTGCAAATACTGATTTGATATCTACTAGTTCAAGTTTAAGTATGATTCATTTCTACTAGTTTCAGAAACATTTCGCATACACAACCAGCCAAATATTGCATTTCATGATTCATTTTCTTGCCTCAATTGTTAAAATTTTACGAAATGATGTAGGCATTCGTGTTTAGAGCCTTGGGAAAGGTCAAAAAATCTTGGATATCGATTCTCAGTATGGGAGTGATTCAAGCAAAATTGCTGTAGAAGCAGCAATGATCGCCCCAATACCCATTCAGGTTGGTGCATCATCCCCTTTTGACAATCTTTTTTTTTTTTGTTTGGCAGAACTGGTTTAATTAGCAATTGATTAGTCTAATGGAAATTGTATTTGCTTTCATTTACTTGGTTTTTGCAGGAGTTCTGCTTGTAAAATGATCCGAACACTGGTTCAGTTGATGCGAACTCTAGACTGTATGCCAGAAGAGGTTTAATTTTACTTTCCGATCTCCATATCAAAGTTCTATTAGGGGTTTGGGTAAGCTGCATTCTATAATATTCCTTTGTTATGTGCTTCTTTTAAATGCCACACCATTCTATGAACAGCAAACAGCACCTTGTCAACAATTAAGTAACTTTATTGCCTTATTTTGTTTTCGTCATTTATAAGGGCATCTTGGACTATGTTTATTATGTAGGAAGGAACTGCACAACCTATTGACAGTACAAATGCAAAAGTCAAGCTCTGAAAGTAATGACAGGATTTCACGCCTAAAAGGCCAACTTGCCATTCTTAATGAATCAAGTAAGTTGCATAATTGATATGATTCAGTTTTACTAGGAAATAAGATGTGATTCATTGTGAATCTGATGCCAAAACCATTCTGATATCATTTCTTATTACGTTATTGGCATCTTGTTACCAGGAAGGCAAAGCCTCTATAACAACAAAACAATACAATTCAGCTGTGAGTAAACCCACAATAAGCATTAACAGTGTCGATGTAATATATTAGTGCGATGTCTCAAATGTTTATAACTGAGCTTACAATGTAGATCCATAAACTACCTGCCAGGGATTTGTGAAAGAAATATACAAAGACAATAGCTGATCTTGGAGGTGAATCTGTTCTAATGGATTATGCTATCATGTTTTATAGATTTGAAGTTTCTGTAGAATTTGGGTTAATTAACAGACTCAATTGTTTTTTCTCTTAGATTTGAAGTTTCTTCCTATCTTGTTTTATAGCTGATCGTGAAGTTACATCTCTTATACATAAATTTCCTCATCTTTGTTAAGATATCTAACCAAAATTAGCACTATTTATTTTCTAATCGTCGGCATGATGTATTCTTAGAATTTAATCTCTAGAGATACTTATTGGTGTTGTTTTCTGCAGGTGTGTGCAACTCTGCATTCCAGTCCTGCTGCATCGGTCATAAGATAACCAAGTTTCTCCATTAGGTAAGCTAAAAAGTCTCTTCTCCCTTGCTCTGTATTTGTGAATCCCCTACTTTTTAAATATAATTAGGTAAATCCTACAATTTTATTTAACCAAACAATTGTACGACTGTTATGGTGTAGAACCAAGAGCATAGAGTCTCTTGTGGAAGTGGACTTGTTCGTTTTCTTGACTGTTATTCCTGCATTGTTAATTGCTTGGGAAACTCTTACAGCAAAATGTTATCTTTCATAAATACAGTATGTACTGATTTCCTTTTCGGTGAACATTATAGTATTCCTTTCATTAAACCAACATCAAGTTGCAGTGCATTGACTTTATCATGATAAGAAACATGAATCCTGTTGAATTAACACGTACATGATCTTTCTTGTTTAAATTACAGGAGTTCCATGTTCATTTGCCTATCTGTTAGCAGTAATTCCAATGTATTAGAATAACTGATATTTTTTTTTTTTTTGTAGTTTCTTTTGTTCTCCTGTGAATGCATTCAGGGCTAAAGATTAATGTTTACTGTCGTGTTATTATTGGAGTTTATGCAGATCAGGTGACACCAAACTTGGAGCATTCAGCTTGCCAGGGTCAGTCATCTCTAGTACTGTTTTGTATTTGACGTTTACGGGCCATTTCAGAGTTTCAAAAATGTTAAATGTATGAAATGAGTTCTGAAATTGTTAAATGTATGAAGTGAACACCTGCGCGTCAGAGCTTTCATTATTTCATTTTTTGTATTGTCTTGGATGGTAAAGTGTATCCTGTATTTTTTACTCAAATCAAATGAATTTTTTTTTGTTTTGAATCTGGTACTTCCTCTTTTGGTTTTTGAGCTTTCAGTTATTTCGTAGAACTGAACTGGTTTAGGTAAATTCAATGAAAAATGAGCTCGCAGGTGAATCCCAGCCCCAGGTTTAGGCAATTGAGAGTCCTACACATAGATCACAGGTTTTGGAAAATCAGTGGTCTAAAGCTCTTCTTATAGATCACTGATTCTGAAAAATCAGTGCTCTTTGCATAGGGTATAGATCACTGTTTTGAAAATTCAGTGATTTTTGGTGCACTAAAGATCACACTTTTTATTGCAGAGAAACTGTGATCTATAGATTACCCCTTAGATCGCGAGGGAATAGATCACACAAGGCTATACTTTAGATCACTGTTTTTTAGAGTGATCTATCATCATTTTTGTTGTAGTGAGAACGGGTTTTTCAATCTCCATTACATTTTTTATCTTCAAACTAAATGAATCTCTTAGGAATGTCCTGAAATTATTCATGGAGTATCCGCCTGGAATCTCATGTATGTTACAGGCGAGTTTGTCGTGGTATTTCAGACCCATCACAGCTCCAGAAAAGCAGTGCACCTTCCCATCTTTAACCATAACGTTGTAGTTTGACAAGTGATTCAAAACGCTGTTATACTTGGGGACCCACCATGCCTCGTAGTCAACAGCTACAAATTGGAGTTGAGACCGGAAGTGGTAGGTTGTTAAGAACAATGGAATGATCACCTCGTTGAATTCGTGAAACACGTTCCCTGAGAAGGCGCCTGTAGAGAATACGACGGCCGAGACGTTATCAGCCACATCACATGACGGTGTTGGCTTGTTTTCTATACCACGACGTATTTCCACCTTACGGATCCAACTCATTGTTTCACTGGCTTGCTTATTGGCGTATGGCCGAATAGTCCAATTCATTGAAGGAAGTGATGACTGTTTGTGCGAAAGATATACAGTCATGGATTGCATAGAAAGGTGATTTAGGGGCTTCAGTTTTTGAAACTTTTTTGAAGCCCCTGCACTATTTACTTCAAATGTCCCCACGAATTATAAGGGGCTGTCAAAAAATCGTGAAATGACTAAGTTATCCTTATACTAATTTATACTAATTTTTACCCAAATTTACCCACCCTAATTACAAACATAAATACTTATATCCCACACAAAAAAAATCAAAACCTAACAATCAAAACATCAAAATTTCTCCCCTCTCTTCTCCTCTTTTACCTCTCTTTTCTTCCCATTTCCTCTCCACATTTCTCATTTTCGAGTTTTTGAACATGGATGGAACCAAAACTGATGCAACAATGGAGCAGCAAAGGTAAGCATCCAAACCCACTCTTTTGTTATTGATTTTGGTGCTAAAACTAGGTAAGATTCACTCCATGAAAATCGAAACTCGAGTTCCAGAACAACTTACGGCTGGCTGTTAGAGCCGTAAGTCTTACTTACGTCTCGCATCTGAAGAACAGCTAGCCGTAAGTAGTTTGTTAGGTAAGCCATTAAAGCTTCAGATCCAAGCCGTAAGTTCAGTTTACTAGCCGTAACTTACTTACGGCTAATACCGATACTCTAGTTAGCAGCCGTAAGTGCAATGTAAATCAAATTTTTTTTTGTCGCAAGGTTACCAGCCGTAAGTGCAAACTTATCAGCCGTAAGTTAGTTACGGCTGCTAATCTTTTTGGATTATCAGCCGTAAGTTACACTGACAACCAATTTTCTCACATTTCTCTGCCATATTTTGCGCTTCAGAGAACCAGACTCAAGTGCCGTGGTTGCACCAACTGAAATAATGGCTCACCGAACTGTTGCTGGTTCAAAGTTTACACAGAAGGAAGATGCTTGTCTTTGCGCAAACTATATCATTCACTATCCGACGAAAGAGCAATTTAAGGCTTTCAAGGGATACTTGGAGTGGGGCTTGCCTCCTGAAACCTGGTGGGACATTACACAGGATTTTTGGACAGAAACCAAGAATCCGATGACGCGCAAAAGGGTTGTGCTGATGCTGCGATGGTCTAAAATTCAAAGACGGGTTCGTGAATTCATGAAACTAGTGGCATTCATCAACCGATGTTGCCGTTTTGAGGGTGAAACCGATGAAGACATTGTCAAGAGGGCTCTAAGGGAATGGACTCGATGGCACAAAAAGGAGTTCAAATATGAAGCTCATTATAGGCAATGTAGGAAGTTTTTTGTGAAACTTAACGGTAGCAATGGTGACTTGATATAAGTAAGTCGTGATGTGGTAAAAATCAATATGTAAGGCATCTATGTGGTAAAAAATAATATGTAAGGCATCTATGTATGTTGAAAATTAGTATTTTTTTTATAGTTACAGGAGTACTTACGGCTACTGAAATTACCCTGGTACCAGCCGTAAGTAAAGTTACGGCTACACTTTCCCAGACGTAAGTCAAGTTACGGCTACTGAAATCATCTGGGTTTAAGCCGTAAGTAAGTGGAATTTCATAAAACATTCAAAAAAAGTGAAGTGTTTGCCAAAATAATCCATTCAAAATACATTCAACATCATGTTTCAACAAAAAAAACAACAAAAAACACGTATCACTAACAAAAAACATGTATCACCAACATCTTCAAGCTTCTTTTTCCTCTTCATCCAAATCTCTCAACGGTTCTTGTGGTTGTTGGGCTCTTTGCGACGCTTTTATTGCATCCCAAGTGTTCATTTCTGTCTCGTATTGTCCACACCAGTCCCTAGCTATCTCTTTGTTCAACGTTGTAGGGGACAACGGTGGTAATGGGCAACCATCTTCTAACTTAAGCCCTATGAAATGACATCCTCCAATTTGTGCAATCACAAGACGGCGAGGCTTGCCAAGATCTCCATGTTCTTGACTATACCTCGCATAGCGGGGAGTGTACGTGTTATTACCACCACGGGAGAAGTAGTGAACAACGCATTTGAATTCATCGGCAATCAAGTGCCCGCATTCCGGAAATGCCATCCAACTTCCCCTTGACATAAGATCACCTTCCCCGATGAGTCTCCTATTCATTGCCTCTAGTCTATCATTGTCGTCCCCGGGACCCGACAACAAATAGTAGTAAACATCCGGCTCTCTATTTAATCTTGCATACAACAACATCCTAACATAGGTGGGTTGGTTCACCGCGGGAAAGGGTCCTAGTTGTTCCGATGTAACATGGTAACCACAATTTCCATCGCCCTCTACATCTTCCATGGAGATTATGTAGTCATGAATTATAGATGGAAGTTGCTCCATCCACTCATAATAAATCATGTGGTAAGGCCTATGAATGTTTCCATGTTCATCCAAAGGGGTTGTAAAGTTACCACAAGGTTCGCGACGTACCTCCTTCCCATGCTTTAAAACCCTCCTATTGTCAAGCTCTTCAACAACCACATCCGGGGTGCTCCTCTTCTTCACTACCGGGGTGCTTTTCCTCTTAAAAACTTTGATTGGTAGCCTTACTATTGTTTGTTCGGGGGATGTTGCCACACCCTTGCCTTTGCCCATCACATCTTTATCCTTCACATTCCCTTTTGTTGGAGTGGCAACCGTTGGAATCTCCTTCACATTGGGTTGACGACTTGTTGAAGTTTTTCCCGTTGGAGGTCGTTTACGTTTGTTTTTGTTGACAAATGCTTGAAGGGTGCATTCCATGTCGTCTAAACCTTTTACCTCCTCCAAGTTCTTCATCATCTCGAAGTCTTCACTCTCTCGTTGGTTCATCAACTCAAAGCCCGAGGGGTCTCTTGTCTTTGACGCAATATTTCTCTCTCTTGCATTCGCACGAGCAACTCTCTTTGTAACCTTGGTGTTAGGCCTACCCCTAACATCCTTCTTCTTATCCGGTTCAAAAAGATCACATCTAGTGTGTGCATGAGCCCATTTTCGATACCGTGCGCACCAAGATTGCCTTTGTCCCACATTCATGTCCTTCCAATACTCCCTCGTTGCTTCATATTCATATGTCTCATTATACTCTCCCCCAAAGTCGTTGTCGAAGACTTGTTCTTGGAATGAAAGTTGCCTCCAAAATGGATCGATCTCGCCAATTGGGACCACACCATCCGTGAAAGTCGCAAATCTATGGCAACATGGGAGTCCCATGGATGACATGTTGGGACAAATACAAACATTGGGGTCGAATTCACCGTTACGATATTTCTCTCGTTCCTTCATGACTTCCTCGATAGCCCAATGGGACACAAAATGGGAGATTCCTTCGAGACAAGGTTCGTTAAGGTACTTGGTGTGCATATTCATTCGATTATGTTCAAAAGCTCCCTTAATCGTATCTAAAAGATGTTTAAAATACCTTTTCATGGCATTGTAAACCTTAACAAATCCACCATCACCATTTAAAAGATTCTTTTTGAACCGGGCGTGACAAGACTCCACGGAACTTGTTGCTTGGTTCTTGTAGTGCTTGCGTTGATTGGTGAAAGCCGCGACAAACCGATGCCTATGAGGGACAAACCATTCCTCCTTTAAGTACCTTTTAACTTCGGGGATACGACTCCAATAGCTCAACATCTCACTTGCCTTCTCTTCATATTCCTTGATTGTGAGTGCCCAAACTATATCATCCCATTGTACCAAGAGTTTTGCCCATTCATCTTTGTTGAACTCTTCCAATTTTTTCAACTCCTCTAACCTTTCTTTCATTTTCGCTTCCGGTAGTTTCTTAGCTTTGATGTACTCTTCTTTCATTGTTGGTGCGATAAGAGGCTTGCACTTTACTTGTACGCTATTCCATGCGTGAAAAGTGCAAAGCATGTTGTGAGCATCCGGAAAAACACTATTGATCGCATTCATTAAGGCTTGCTCTTTGTCGGTAATGATGACACCCGGATAATGATCTTCATGGTATATATACTTCAATTGTTGCAATGCCCAAACATAGCTTTCCTCGGTCTCGTCCATCATATAACAAAAGCCGATGGTAAAAGATTGCTTTGTAGAAGTTTGACCAACAAAATGCAAAAGAGGTAGACGATACTTATTGGTTTTATAAGTACAATCTAACAATAGAACTTGGTAATTGCACCGCGCCAATTTTATGAATTCCGGATGAGCAACAAACATGTGGGTCACTTTGTGGTCCGCGTCCTCCTCGAAGTAACAAGTGAATTTGTCTTTCAAAGCTTCAAAAAGTTTTTGTTGAAGATCGGACCTACCTTGCCATTTGATTCTCTTTGCTTTAGAGGTGGCGTTGTAGATTGTTCTCAAATTCGAACAATTTTCCGAGTTTACATGTTGGAGGTTGCCAAGAATATCACGAGGAGGTATATTTCTTTCGTACATCCCTTCCACCAAAATTCTTTCATCGGGAGTTAACCTTGTAGCTAAATCATGTCTATAAAAACTCTCGGGAGGATCGTGGTTGTGACAACCGCTTATCACCGTCTTCAAAAA
This sequence comes from Papaver nudicaule, assembly GCA_023529015.1. Lineage (NCBI taxonomy): Eukaryota > Viridiplantae > Streptophyta > Magnoliopsida > Ranunculales > Papaveraceae > Papaver > Papaver nudicaule. The sequence continues at coordinate 2,379 of JAJJMA010212330.1, read as the reverse complement.
CCATCTCTCATTTTGCTTGTTTAGAGCAAATTGGAGTCTAAAAGGGCAATTCGTTTTCTTTGTAAAGGTTTTTGGGGTCTTCCTATTAATCTTCAAAAGCTTCCGCACGGTGCCTTTCTTTGCATGACTCTTATACACTCCACTACACTCGCACACTAATTGAAAACGGTTATATGTCACATTACTTCCTTTGACTATCATGCACATCTTCTTTTTAGCATGGAACTTAGCCCATTTGACGGCTTCACCCTTGTCCGGCCATGTCTACATTAAACCCAATAATTAGATATCTAAACGTTTTAAATAATATTTAAAAAACACGCATTCATATACATAAGATGGTGCGCTTACAATTGTTCGGACATAAGGTGCATAGTGAGCGGTAGTGTCATGCCAAACACTAGTAGCCTGTGGTTGATTATTGATGGGAACAATTAGTGGCACAACCTACACAACATAAAAAAAAAAAAGTGTTAAATTAGTCACCATTGCAAATTTACGTCTGAGAACATAGGCCGTAAGTCCAGTTACGGCTATCATCGATACTTTCCAGAGAAGCCGTAAGTAAACCTCAAATTGCTTCCGAGAGACAGGAGTCAGACAGGAATAGTTACGGCTCATAATATTTTGTGATATGTAGCCGTAACCGAACTTACGGCCACTAATTTCAAAATATTTAAGACGTAAGTAAGGCTCAAAAAATTGGTGCTCGCAAGCTTATGGGACGTAAGTAAAACATTGAAGCCGTAAGTATGGGCATTGAATATTCCCATGCACAGACTTACGGCTGGTAACATCGCATCGGACATAGCCGTAACTCTATGTACGGCCAGAAAAACCCCCAAATTCTAGACTTACGGCGCGGATCTGAAGAACTATAAGCCGTAAGTCCTACTTACGGCTGCTAATACAAGCCGTAAGTTCCTTCTGGAACTCACAAAAATCACATTTTTTACGTGATTTCAACTGTCTTGAGAGGAATAAAGCATACCTGGTTGTTTTCTTGAGGTTCTTCTACATTGGGTACATTCAAGTTTGGGTAATCTGCAGGATCGACCTCGTATTTCTCGAAAAAGTCTTCACTTGTGCATACAAACTTCTTACCATCAAAGAAATTGTATAATCCTTCATTTCCTTGGATGTGTGCTTCAATGAAGATGTCGTCAATGGAAGGAGATACATCTACCTCCATTTGGGTGCTTGATTCACTCATTTTGGTTGAGTGAATCAAGTTTGAGTTTTTAGAAAAAAAGTTGGGTTTTTTTTTCACTCTTCTTCTTCTTCTTCACTTGATTTTCAGTTTTTTTAAGTTTTTTTTCCTAAGTTTTTCTTTTAAGTAAGTTTGTTAATCATGTTTTGGTTAATCATTGATTATCAGTTTGGTTTACTTAAGTTAATTTACGTATTAATTTACTTGAACAGTTACGGCTATCAATCTGTGTTTCTTAACAGACGTAACTGTACTTACGGCTAGAAATACTGTACTTACGGCTAGGATAATTGTACTTACGGCTGGGATAAATGTACTTACGGCTAGAATATAAAGTTATGCACAACATGCACAATTAACCAGAAAAGTATCCAACACCAAGATCAGTGTTTTCAAAGTCATACAAACTAACATCACCATTGAAAATATCCAAATAAAAACCATCCATAACAGTACTACTAACATCATCAACCATAAAAAGAGGGGAAAAAAAAAACAACACCTTTGGAATTCACACAAAATAAGCTGAAACACAAATTGTTCAAATTCCGGCCCTCGCTCTCTCCTCTGGGGTAAGACGACGAGCAGGAACCACAAATAGATAGCAATCACCCCAAGCAACCGCCCAACCATCAGGAGTACATTTTACTGCCCCATTTGTAAACATGTTCCTCCTTAGATGGCGTGGGACATGGACACATAATTTACATTCAAACCGCCATTCATCTTCTACCTCACCCACTCTTCTTCGTCCTAGATTACGAGGTGCTCTATTTGCAAAGTGATAATCACACACATTCAACCATTCAGGAAAATCTGCTCTATCGATAATGGGTGGTGTTTCCTCATCAGATGTTTCTTCTCTAATTACAGGTTGTGTAGTTACAGAACTTGGTTCAGCGGTCCTGATGCAAATAAAAAAAAAAAATAATAATAATGACTTACGGCTCATAATAAAGACTTACGGCTGGTAAGTCTGCGACACAAAATTTTTATGAAATTATCAAAACTTACGGCTGCTAACTTTGGAGCCGTAACTATTTTAAACTTACGGCTACATGTTCTTCAGATCGCAGCCGTAACTATGACTTACGGCTACAAACGTGGAGTTACAGGTAGCCGTAAGTAACCCTGGTTCGATTTTTTTTGATGTTTTTAGCTGAATCTAA